>ML402795.1:5692-91916 GCA_005239525.1 Nicotiana knightiana
TTTTTTTTTTTTTTTTTTTTTTTAAGCAAATAGGAGATATATTAATTAGAAAGCTAAATATTGTTTGTTACATCATAACTTGTGCCTTGTAGGGCACATTCATTTCCTATGCTTGCTAAGGAGTTGCAAGCATTCAAAGACAATATTTTAACAAAAATAGAAGCATAGTTTTTATCCGCTATTAAATGACTTTCCAAACTGCTAGGTGGTATTACAAAAACTGATTTTTCCTTCTTCCTGTGAGTACTTCCCAGCTTGGCCATGAGGTGTGCTACCCTGTTGCATTCCCTAACTGTGCCTGAGGAGGGTCGCCTTCCCTCGGTGCATTAACAACATGCATGATTTAACAAGACCACCAAGGTGTTTATTGTCATTACAAATAGCATGCACTGCCTCAGCACAATCTGTCTCGATCTCTAGTGGGAAAAGATCCCATTCTTGAGCAGTTTTAATTCCTTCCTTGATTGCTTTGAGTTCCGCTTCCACTGATCCTCTAGTGTTTATGAGCTTGCTAAAGCCAACAATCCAGTTGCCCTCTGCATTACGTATAACTCCCCCAATGCTGTCTTTTTCTTTTGTGTAGCTTGCATCCACATTCATTTTGTACCACCCTCTTGGAGGCTTTATTCAGTGTATTTTAATTTGGATCTTTTCCACAGGCAATGTGTTACGAGATGTTAGCAACTCGTATTCTAAAGCTTGCTGAATGATATGATTTTTATTAATGGGTTTGGATGTGTTATTTTGGTTGTTATTGTTTCGATTGATCCAAATTCTCCATATAGCAAAAGGTAGGAGATAGTACCAATCCATTATATTATTATTCATGGTAATGGATTTGTTTCTGAGTTGTATAAGCCAGTGGTCATCCGAGTGTTTACTAATGGTCACCCCACCTATGCTGTTCCAAAAGATTTTTTGCCGGTGTGCACTCAAAAAATATGTGAGTAATAGATTCATACATGTTCATGTTGCATATAGGGCAGTGTGGGTCTATGTTAATACCAATTTGGAAAAGGTATTTTCTGCATGGCAATCTATTATGGAGGCATTTCCACATAAAAAAATTAATTTTGTTGGGACATGACAATGACCAAATCCAATTAATTCTCCATGCTGCTGAGTTTGAGATTCAATTATAGAGTAACAACTTTTAGTGCTAAAAATACCTTTTGGACAGAGGGACCAAATTGGAATATCATTTATGGGACCTTTTTTTTTTACGAATTTTAGCCTTAAGAATATTTTGGTGAATTTCTTTAGGTAATACCATGGGCAATTTTTGGAGGTCCCAATTATGGTCTGAATAGATATCTCTTATTTTTAGGTTATAGTGGTCGGGTGATAGAGGACCATGTAGTAAACTTCGTAGGTTTAGTGAATATGGAATTCAATTGAGGTCCCATATATTAATGTTAGAGTTTATGTGCGGAGACCATATGATCCCCTTTCAACATACCTCCCACTCTTTCTTTATAGCATTCCAAATAAAAGATTGGTTTGATTTGGTGCAACCTTTCCCATACTTAGTGATAATCAATCTGGACCAAGAAGTAGTTGTTTGGGTGAGTAGTCTCCATGTTAAACTGGCTAGGTTAAACCCCAATGTGCTTGAAATAGTATTGATGATTGTAGGGTTACAATTTTGGGAGAACATAATTTTTGATTTAACATGGTTTATGCTTTGACCACTAAGGGAGCAAAAAGCATTTAGACCTAGTTTTATGGCATGGCATGATTTTTCATTTTCCCTAGCCATTAATGTTAAGTCATCTGCAAAAAATAGATGTGAAAAACTAATATTTGTTCTTCCTATGGTAATAGGATCCCATTTACGAGTGTCTACTTGATTAGTAATATATCTAGACAACATTTCAAGGCATAAAATAAAGATGTAAGGAGATAAAGGGTCTCCTTGCCTAATGCCTCTACTTGGTTCGAAAAAGGTAGCGGCAGATCCATTTATTACTCTTGGTCCAGATTGATTATCACTAAGTAGATCATCTATTGGCTAATCAATAGAAGAATCCATTTATTACCTCCTTTAGCCAATCAATCCTTGACCTTAATTTCCAATAGTATTCTTCTATCCTAAGGAGATCATTGTATTCTTTTTTAAGAGATAAATTCAATGACTGAAGAAAATTGCTTATAGGTAATTTGTAGAGTTTTGGATACCCTGAATCCTAGCAAGCAATTTTTTTTTTACCCATTATATCACCAAAGGTTTTATGTTTCCACGTTTTAACACCCTCTAAGAAGGAGTTACTGGACTTAGGGTAGTCATTATCTTTCCAGTGAAACCTAACTAGGTTAGGAAAAGCCGGGTGTTTGCACCAAAAGGTTTCAAGCCTAAAGGGTTGGACATGTTTTTGTCTAGTTCTAGGTATAAGCTCTATCATTATAGGATTATGATCCGAGCGTGTCTTAGGTAGGTGAATTATTGAATAGTTTGAGAATAAATCACACCATTTCTCATTGCCTAGAGCTTTGTCTAGTCTTTCTATAATAAGGCCCCTATTTTTGTGTCTATGGTTTGATCAAGTATACTTGCATCCTTTGTAACCTAAATCCATAAGTCTACAATTCCCCATTTTATTTTGTAAATAATCTGCTCTAGAATTGTTAATTCGCCTCCCTCCAAATTTCTCATGAGACCCTATGATATTGTTAAAATCTCCACCTATCAACCAAGGTCCATCATAATTGTAAGATATGTTTTCTAAATTATCCTACATAAGATTTCTACATTGATAATTAGTACTTGCATAAATAGACGAAAATAACCAAGTTTTTTGAATAGGTCTTACCTCAATTGTTGCATGTATTTCATGATTCCTACTAATGAAGTTGTACTGTAACTACTTCATTCTTCCACATTACAACTATGCCACCAGATTGTCTCTCAGCAAGGACTTCAATTAACTAAGTGAAGCCAAAATCATCAAGCCACTGTTCATGATCAACCATTCTAGTTTCAAGTAGTGTAACTAGGCAAGGTCTATGTGTGTCGATCATCTCCCTAAAATTCCTCCTGAAGTTGTCATTATTACCCTCTTGATATTCCAAACTATAATATTAGTTGGTCGATTCATGGATTGATTGATGTTTGGATTCTATGGGTCTCCATTCTCCCTCACTCTACCCAAAAAGATGGGATTCCTCCTCATAGAGGGAACCAGTATCATTGCTATGTTGCCCACAATTGGGTCTTGAGGTGGTCTGATATCCATTGAGCACTTGTAGAGTACTAGGGGACAATTGAACACGTGCCTCTTTTCCTGCCTCTCTGTAAAGAGATAGACTTTTACCCCGTCTAGGTTTGAGAAGTCTAGGACTTGTTCTGAGTTTAGGTTGAAAGGGCCTTTGACCTATTATTCCATTTCTGCTACGTCCAGGTTCTGCTCATGCATGGCTTGGGGTACGTCTGGTTCTTGCATGGCCTGGGGTGGGGAAGGAGGTGCATGGGGAATCTCTTGATTCATCTCCTGTTCCTGAACTTGCTATGTGGTGTCCCAAGGTAGAAATATCAGATTCATGATTGTTAGTATGTCTGGGGGAAAGAATGGTAGGTTTGGAGGTAGGTTATGTGGCCTGATTGGGTTGAAGTTGGGGGGCATGTGCCATTCGTCCCTCATTGCATGGACAAAGTTTTGATTCAGTGATGAAGATAGTGGTTGAAGGATGTTGTTCAACCAATTTTGGTTCCAGTAATTGCTCATGGCAATTCTCACGCCCTCCGTGAAAAGTTGAGCTAGATATTGTGTGTTTTGTAAGATCACTATGGTGTCCTGCCCGTTCACTTGAATGTTTAACGAGATGGCATGACCCATGAGTCCCATCTTTATCCAAGATAATGGTTGGTAGTCTTGTGGTTGTAGGGGTTGGACAAAGATAATTTGTGGGGCTAGTGGTTGAGGAGGAGGGGCTTGGTGGTTTTCCATTGGATTGGTTCGTTGTTGTCGGAGAATTTGGATAAGCCTGTGTCTTCTTCTCAAGGAGTATGGAATTCTTGGCATCGTGTGAAGACACAGTAGTAATTATTGGAGGAAGAGTGTGTGGAAGGGTAAGTGCTTCCAGAGGAAGTATTTGATTTTGGGTAGGAGTAATTATTGGAAGATCTTCTTGCATGGAGTTGGAGTGGGTAGTGAAGATACTTATAGGTTCATTAGGAGATGTCGTAGGATTTTTGCCGTGTTTGTTGGTGTAAGACATTTGTCTTGTGATTGTTGTAGTTAAGGACAAATGGCTTGCATGCATAGGGGTTTTGATGTTTTATAGTTGCTCCGGTTGGCTTTTAGTGATTAATTGAGTATTAGTAGTGTGTGTATTAGTTGTGTTTGTGAGGTTTATTTCTTTTCATGTGGGATTAGTGCTAAGACTAGGTTTGATGATTGTGTTAGCCTCTTCTAATTGCAGGGCACACATATTGTCGCCATTTTGGTTGGACACGCTTATGTCCATGTTGGCATTTTAATTATTTAAAATGGCCACGTGTGGCTGTGCATGGTAGGTTGTATTGTAATTATTATTTCCATTTTTTTCTTTATCATCCAAAACCGTTTGCTCATGATCAAGAGTGATAAAGTGGTTTTGCACCGGAATAGGTGAATTGTTTTCCATGTGTTTCTTAGGGGTTGATTGTTCTATGTGGTATTGAGAATTAGTGGAGACCATAACTTTGTAGTGGTGATGTTGAGTATCTTGGGCCTTACCATTGTTTGTATGGAGACGATTTATAGAGGTACCTGGATTTCTTTGATGCTCATTGGACGGTGATTTATCAGGGGACCGGATTTTTCCATGATGCCGCTTATTTTTTATGAAGTTGACAACCTTCCATCCTTCTGTTTCGTTTTCTTCATTAGTTCCCTCCTTTGTGCACTCTGTAATTTTTTGTGATATTGATGGTTTTTGGGCATTGGAGCAGGCGTTTGAGATGTGCCCCAGCATTCCACAAATTGTGCATAATAGTTTTTCTCCTTCGTAGTGGATGGATTGCTTATGTGAACCAATATATGTAACGACCCGACCGGTCGTTTTGTGCTCTAGCGTGTCGTTCAGTGGTTTGAAGTCGTGAGCAGCTTCGTTTCAGATATTATGACCCGTGGGCATGGTCGGAATTGAATTCCAGGAAGTTTAGAATTGATTTGAAAAGAAAATTCTCATTCCAGAAGCTTTAATTTGGAGAAATCAACTAAGATTGGAATTTGAGTAAACGATCTCTGAATCAGGATTTGAAGGTTCCAGCAGGTTCGTATGATGATTTTGGACTTAGGTGTATGTCCGGATCAGATTTTGGATAACCCGGGAGCGTTTCGGCATATATTGTGGAAGTTAGTATTTTAGAAGGATTTCATGAATTGGGGCTTGAAGTGAATATCAGTGAGGTTGATGTACGTTTGGGATTTCGAGTCTGGGAATACCTCCGTATGGTGATTCTGGAATTGGGAGCGCGATCGTAAGTGAATTTGGATGTCTGTAGGTCATTTTGGAGTCATTTGGCTAAAGATAGAAATTTGAAGGTTTTTGGAAATCCGACCGGAAGTGGAAGTTTTGATATCGAGGTCAGAATGCGATTCCGGAAGTTGGAGCAGGTCTGTAATGTTGAATATGATTTCTGTGCAAAATTTGAGGTCAATCGGGTGTGATTTGATAGGTTTCCGTGTCAGATGTAGAAGTTTGAAATTCTAAGTTCATAAAGAATTGGATTTGAGTATGATTCGTGATTTCGGCGTTGTTTGATGTGATTTGAGGGCTCGAGCAAGTCCGTGTCATGTTTTGGGACAGGTTGGTGTGATTGGACGGAGTCCCGGGGGCCTCAGGTGGATTCCGGGTGGTTAACGGATCAAAGTTGAAGTTGGAAATAAGGCCGAAGCTGCTGTCATCTGGTGCCACCGCATCTGCGAGGCTTTAACTACAGGTGCGGCGTGGGCGCCGCAGGTGCGAGTGTGGGCTTGGCTTGGCTGGGGACCGCAGGTGCGATGGATATTCCGCACCTGCGGCTTCGCAGGTGCGCACAATGGGGCGCAAGTGCGATTTGGGATGAAGTTGAGGAAAACCGCAGGTGCAGGAGATTTGGTCACACATGCGCGATCGCAGGTGCGGAGGAAGGAGCGCAGGTGCGGAAATCGATCTGGGCAGAATGTTTTAAAACGATAATTTGTTCATTGCCTTCATTTCTTCATGGTTTAGGCGATTTTGGAGAGCTTTTCAAGGGATATTTCACCAAGTATCAAGAGGTAAGTGATTCCTTCTCATTTCCAAGTTGAATACAAGATCATTACATAAGTTTGATATGGGAAATTGTAGGAAATTAGGGTTTTTGAAGAAAAACCTAGAAAATGTAAATTTTGGATTTTATCCACGAATTGAGCATGAATATTTGAGTAAATTATATATTTGAGTTAGTAAGGCTATGGGTAGAATGTATCTTCGAGAAATTTCGGATTCTGGGCACGTGGGCCCGAGGGAATTTTGGTCATTTCACCGAGCGGGGTTGGGAAAATATATAATCTGAATTGGTTGTGAGTATTAGGATGAATGTTCATTGCTTTGCTGTTATGGGGTAGTTTTGGAGCATTGTGCGTCCGTTGGAGTCATCGGAAGGGCTTGGAAGCCGGTATTGGAATTTTGGAATGAGTTAAGTCTCCTTTCTAACTTTGTGAGGGGGAATCGTCCCCCTAGGTGAATTAATTTAGTGCATGCTATTATCTTCAGGGGCTACATACGCACGAGGTGATGGGAGTCCGTGCGTATCTACTATTATGCCATGTTCGGGTAGCCTAGGACCCACTAGCATACTTTATGTGTGTACCTGTAATCCTGCCTGTAATATTAAACTGCTGATATGACCGAAACATAATCGAATGTTTAAAAGATCTCTAGAGTTTATATTGTTAATCTTCTAAAAGGAGAATTGTTTCCGCTGTGAATATATGTGTACCTGGACTGGATTGTATCATGGAGTATCACTAAACTTGACAAATGAGTTTCAAAAACAAAGATTTCAAAACCTATATTTCATGTTTCTTGTAATAAAGATCTTTTTTCCACTTTCCTGAGAAAAATGGTTTTCTTGATAAAATACGAATTTATTGTGTGGATATGTGTAACTTTGGGTGCCTGAGTCGCTTGAGTGATTCGCGAGCAAGAAGACCCTGTATTTGTGTATGTATTCTTATGAGCACCTGAGTCGCATGTATGATTCGCGAGTAGGCTAGCCGTATTATGTTAACCGCGTCACATGATCGATTCGCAAACGGGGCACATAGATGCATCTATGGTTCGAGCCGGTCGACCCCTCGATAGTGCATATTTTTTTATTGTTGGTCCGCATCGTTCGACCCTCGGCATTGCCTTTGTATGATATTTGCTACATAGTTGCTATGATATTTGCCTGATTACTGGCCTGAAATGTTAAATTGTCGATTGAAATAACAAAGAATTAAAGTTATTAAAAAGACTTTTGGAAGAAGTTATTCCTTCCGTTGATTTATTATTATTTGGTTAAATCACCATGTTGATTAATCGTTAATATGACGAAGATATGAAGTGTTAAATGTGGACGGAGTTGTAAGATACTTAAATCATGTTTTATAAATTTCCTATGATGAACCATGCTTAATGTCACTCTTGAATATTTAAATGGACCTTTAGTAAGTGTCTAAATTGACCTCTCATCACTACCTCTCTGAGGTTAGGCGGACGACTTACTGATTACACATTGTTTTTGTACTCATACTACACTTGCTGTGCATTTTGTTGCACAGGTACCTACATAGCATAGTGGTTGATTTGGAGACTTGGACGGGCTGCATCATCCGGAGGCGTTCCGTAGCTGACAGAGTCCCCCTCTTACCACATTATTTTTATTTTAAATCCCTTGTCTAAATTGTATTTCATACAAGCTTAGTAGTATTTGTAAGATTCTTAGAAGTTGCTCATGTACTTGTGACACCGGGTTCTGGGATATGTATTGGGATAATTGTTTAAGTGAAATCTTTAGATCACTGTTTTTAAATAACAGAATTTTATTTGCTGTCATATTTTAAATTTACGAAAATTTATTTATTTGATTATGAAATGCAAGGAAAGGTAACGGTTTCGAAAATGTTAAAACATGAATGTATTTCAACTAATTAAGGATCTTGCCTGACAGTGGTGTCCGGTGCCATCACGACCTATGGATTTTGGGTCGTGACAATATATATGTAGGGTTGCACTGGATGTTCCAATGGGAGTTCCACACATAGACGAGCATAGCGACCCCTTACCGTAGTTGATGTGCACACATCTATTTTGAGTAGACGACCTATTGAATTCCCAAATTTTTCCATGATTTCTTATCATAAAACTTAGTTGGTAATTGTGGCAGTTGAATCCATATGGCTGAGGTAGTGATTTTTTCTTTTGTTGCCACAAAATTTAGCCTCCATTTAGCCGCTGAAAGATAAGGCCCATTAACAAAACATGAACCTTGATGCAGCGCTAAATCCATATTTTCTCTTTTAGTAAATTTGATGATGAAGTAGTCTTCACCCAAGTCTATTAGCTTTATCTCCTCTGATGGTTTCCAAAGTTCCCGGATTTTTGCTTTTAGGTATTGATGTAGCATCCTTTTCCCAAATAACTTAACTATAACTGCATGCTTCCATGGTGCATAGATTCTTGTTTTATCCTCATCCGAGAGTGTTATCTTGCTTATTCCGTATGATGGAGCTTCCAGTGTTTCTTTCATCATTCCTTCATCTTCCATGGTGTAGTCTAGGTTGTAGTCGTTTGATTTGTGAAGTGTGGGTGCAAAGCTCATAGGGCCATTTGATATCAGCATTTCCTTGAAAGTTGTTTTGGATAATTGTTGTTGATGAAATTGTGGTGGAGTTTTGTTAATGTCTGATTGTTTGGGGGAGATCGACGATGTGAGTTGATAAGTTTTGGAGTTCATGCTAGGGAGCATTTTTGCTACATAAAAATATGCTTCTTTTCATTGAACATCAAGTACGCACGATTGATAAAACTAACTCTGAATAGTATGTTAATTGCTCCCATAGCTTTTCAGAGACAATGGTCATTAATTATCTTGGTAAAAAAGCCTCAATCAATGAAAAGGAGATAAAGAAATGGTTCCTTCCTCTCTCTTCCTATGATTATCTTGTGGATCGTATATTACATATCAGTAATAGCCTTATTGCTTTTTAAAAGGAAATTATCATCATTGACATACATTAATTATTTTGCATTTTTCAATAAAATGGGCTTTCTGGAGCAGAACTTAAAATTTTATGCAAATTATTCAGCTACTGCTGTCTACTGCTAGTGCTTCTGGCACAAGGTGTGGAGGTGGTGAGAATTTTTAAAGGAAAACTGAAGCAAATGATCTGTTCTTAAGAAAAAAGAAAAATTCTTCGGAGGATGTAAATGGTCTCTGTCAGCTCCTTTTTCTTGCTTTCTTTACGTTTGTTTAATTCTTCCATTGTAGCATTACGATAAGTGAGAACATAGGGTAAAATATGATATGACACGTGGTTGTCTTAAAGAAGGACACGTGAAACTCAAGATGGAGATGGTGTAACAACTCGGTCGGTCGTTACGTAGAACTTGCATTAAAATTACTGTTATTGACTTGTCATAGGTTGGTTGTACTATTATTGATGTTTTAGAGTTGGTAGGCTTGAAATCGGAACGGTTGTAGTGAGAGTTTAGTCGCTTAGTCTTAAAAATAGCCTTAAAATGGGAAAAGTCGACTAAGGGTTGACTTATTGGTAAACGACCTCGGAATTCGGATTTTATGGCTCGGATAGCTTCGTTAGGTGATTTGGGACTTAGGAGTGTGTTCGGAATATTTTTGTGATTTCCGGTGTAGAATTAAGCTTGAATTGGCAAAAGTTAGTTTTTGGCGATTTTCGGTCGGCAGTGGAAAATAGACTATCGGGGTCGGAATGGAATTCCGGAAGTTGGAACAAGTTTGTAATATCATTTTTGACGTGTTTGCAAAATTTCAGGTCAATCAGTGTTGTTTTGGATAGTTTCGGCGTCGTTGGAGGATTTTAGAAATTTCAAAGTTCTTATGCTTGAATTTGATGTGATTTTTGGTGTTTTGATGTTATTTTTAGTGTTTTGAGAGTGAAACTAAGTTGAATGATCATATATGAGGTGTTGGTATGTTTGGTTGGGGTCCCGAGGGGCTCGGGATGGTTTTGAGTGGTTAACGGGGAGTTTGGAGTGCTTGTGTTGCTGCTGAAGTTGCTGGTGCTGGAGTAACCGCACCTGCGGATGGGTCATCGGATATGCGGGCCCGCAGTAGCAAACAAAGCTCCGCAGATGCGGAATTGGAGAGGCCCAATAGAGGATCGCAGGTGCGGGAGGAGGATCGCACCTGCAAAGTCGCAGGTGCGAAATGTGAGTCGCAGGTGCGGAGTTAGGCCGTTTAATGAAAAGGTGCAGGTGCGGTTGTTTTGACCGCATGTGCGAGACATGGGCCGTAGGTGCGGAACCCCTGGGCAGAAATTATAACTTAAAACCCTCTGCGACCATTAGACCTTTTAACACCATCTTTGAACGGGAATAAGCTCTTGAGGCGATTTTGAAGAGGAAAAATCAGTGTTCTTCATTGAGGTAAGATTTTTGGACTTAATAACTCAATTATATGTGATTGGAGACCTTATATCAGTGTTTAATTATGAAAATCAGTAGAAAAAAGGTGGGTTTAGGGATTGAGATTATGAGACTTTTAAGGATTGGTTTGAGGGGTCAAACGAACTCCGATATTAGCGTTTTTGATATGCACGGATTCGTGAGATGATGAAGAACATTTTGGTATAAATTTATCGAGTTTTGAGATGCAGGTCCGGGGGAGGGGAGGGGGGTCAGGTTTTGACTAATTTTGGGTTTTGAGCTAAATTTGGTACCTTTCAATTTGGAATTCATTTCTTAAGTATAATTTGATGATAAAAATCTGAACTTGGTAGCTTTGGATGACTCAGAGGCTGAATTTAGAGGTAAAGGCACTGCGGAGTAGTATTTTAGCCGATTTTGAGGTAAGTAACGTTTCCAAACTTGGTTCTGAGGGTTCGAACCCCCGAGCTAAATGATTTATGACTATTGTTGAGGTGACACACATGCCAAGTGACGGGCGTGCGGGCGTGCACCGAGTAAATGTGGCCTGGATTATCCCGTGGCACTGTTAGTGATTATTCCATGATGATGTCTGTGCTTCTATTAATGTGGTAATTGTGAACATGTTAGAAATCATGTTAAGTAGAAATGCTAGGCTTTATGCCGAAAATGCTGAGACCCGAGTGGTCGTATATTACTGTCTCATTTTGTGATTAATTGATTTCATATACTCAGTCCTGTTATAGCATATCACTTCATATCTCAGTCTCAGTATTGTTAATTATATGCATACTTATCATTGTTTGGAGTTGATGGATGCATTTGTGATCCATGCGAGTGAGGCTGAAGAGTAATGACTGAGTGAGGCCGAGAGCCTGTTATTGAGACAGTTATGAGATTGGAATGCACACCGCAATGATATTAAATCATACCTTCGTTGGCTTGATATGGCGCTTGGGCCACTAGGGCCCCTCCAGAGTCTTTACACCCCCAGTGAGTGCATTGATGATGAAGGATGGATCATCCCTGGGCATGGATCTTGTCCGAAGCTGATGTTATGTGAGGGATGGATCTTCCCTGGGCATGGATCTTGTCCGAAGCTGATATTATGTGAGGGATGGATCTTCCCTGGATATGGATATTGTCCGAGTGTTGCATTCCGGAGATGGATCTTCTCCGTGGGGGCTGGACTGGCTTTTTTCCTCAGTACGGAGTGACTAAGGTCACCTGTATTTATGCATATTCTGGGATGGAACTTCCCTGGGCCTGAGAGCCATATATAGTACTGAGTAGACTTCTGTGGGAGAGTTGTGAGCATTATGTGCATTTTCACACTGTGACATGTTGGCATGTAGAACATATGGAGATCCAGGTACACCGGGACCCGGTAGTGGATATTGAGAAACTGTTAGAGTTTTCATTAGTTGTCGAGATAGCAGCTGGCGATCGCGACCTCGTATTCTCTTCCTTATTCCACCTGTTGCACTTATTTTGAGACTATGTTATCGATTTCTTCATTCTTTATTTTTATATATAGCAGCTCATGACTGAGTGACACTGGATCCGGGGTTGGAGGTTTAAATTTAGTTTTTGAAATATTACTTTTTTTAATACTTCAGATTCTTAGTATTATCAATAAATTCGTTTAAAATTATATTTTTACTTGAAATTGAATTTAGCTTAGTTAAAAAGGGAGGCTTGCCTGGTTCCACGACAGGCGCCATCACGACTCCGAAATTGGGTCGTGACAAGATGGTATCAGAGCGTTAGGTTAAATAGGTCTCACCAGTCATGAGCAGGTTTAGTAGAATCTTGCGGATCGGTAAGAAGATGTCTGTACTTATCTTCGAGAGGCTGCAGAACCTTTAGGAAAAATCTCACATTCTCGATCTCTTGTCGTGCGAATCCATTGATTCAACCTAAATCGTAATTCTTTGAACTTCTTTCATGTATTCAAACGCGCACGTGAGCGCTTGGTATTAGCCGTGCACCGATGGCTTGCGACTTCCATGAATGGGATGTGATTTTAGCATGTTTGGGGCCAGTCTGGAGGACTTGAGGCTGGATTTTTGTCTGTGGCTTGATGCCGAGATTTCGTTTGTGTGAGCACATGTATTGGGAACTTATATGTTCGTTGGTGTCCTTATTGACGAGACTTGGTGTCTAGATGACCAATGTGATTTGAGAGTGAGATATGTTTATATTGCTTGATTGTGACAAAATGGGAGTGGATGGATATGTAGAGAGGATGTTGAGTGTTTGACTTCTGTATAGAGTTGGAATATGGTCTCGAGTCGTGAGTGTATGGGAAGACCTCTTATATTGTTTTGTAGCAAGTTCTCTTTTACTAGTAATTGATATATGTTGCAATTTCAGTTTAGATCATTTGTGGGAGTTGGCACAGACTATTGCAATGGTGAATGCGAGGTTGGAGACTATTTGGGATGTTTAATGGTTTGAGTTATGTATGAGCTTATGAAGGATTTAGTTGAATCCCACTGCGATATTGTGGTAGTGATAGCGTATGGGAATTGTGGGTGATTGTTGTTTTGATCTATGACTTTGAGCCAGGTGGGGGAGTCTGCTAATGATTAGTTGGTTACCCGATTATGTGTTGTATTGGTTTTAGTTTGGGGATATTTGGGAGTGTAGTCACCAGCTTATGAGATTTAGACAGTATGGTCTTATGCTTGGGTCTCGTGTGGTGAATCTAGGTTAAGAATTGCAGTATTATGACAAGGAGAATTATCAATTCGAGGGTAAGTCAGAAGGAACTTGGATAAATAGGACAACTTTATAGTGGGTCGCATCAGCATGGTAAGGGATATGATTAGTTCTTTGGGTGCTTATGAGGCAATGAGTTTCTATATGTGTTCCTAGCAATTCTCTTGGGTGTTGGTGACCTGCGTAGCGTGGTTGAGTTAGGAGGATTCAGTTCTGACGGCTTGGTGTTGTGCAATGGGATTTGAATGGTTCCTGATGGTTTCTACCACGGTTAGAGATGTGTATTTTCTACTGGCATGAGGAGCATGAGAGGTATAGTGATTTTGCTTCTAGATGGGATCAAATGTAAGTTCTTGGCTAGTTGGGTACGTAGTTCCTTGTGGCTCGGAAGAGGTTATGAAGTTTCCATATTTATCACAGGATGGCATGGTGTATGTAGTACGTTGGGTAGAGTCGAGATCTGTATGTGTGAATTCACCGTTCAGTTCTAGAAGGAAGGTCAAAATTCTTATGCGGCATTGGCAGTTTCAAATGACTAAGTAAATGATATCTACTGGTGGCTTGAAGTATTTCATGTGGACTAGCGTTCGATGGGATCACTCAGTGTAGTGGAGTTATGTAGGGGTATGACCTTTGGTATTGGATTCGTGTGTTTTGATTTTTACGATGTGTGCCGGGATTTTAGTATGATGTTGTGAGGGTAATTGTTAATGACAGGATAGTCCTCTCGTGTGAGTCTTTTATATAATTTGATTACGTTGGGATGTTGTTGTTGAGTGCGCGAGTTGCACAGGTTATGGCTTTGAATTGTATTGATGTGTTATGTCAGAAGAGGTAATTGGACCTAGAATGAATATTGTCATAATTGTCTACAACATAGTTGGAAGGATAATCATCGAGAGTCGGCTTAGAAATTTTCTATAATTCCTATTTAGGAAGGGGGAACTTCATGCCTGTCTGATCGGACGAATGGTTGTTAGTTTCTACGTGTTTCTGTCATCCTCGGCAGTATATGAAAGTGTAAGAGTGAGGCATTTCTTGATAAGATGTTATTTACCGGTATTGGGTTGTTATAAGCAACTATTGCGATTAGGAGTTATCGCCACGAGTGCTTGAGTCATCAAGTGGATCATGATAGTGAAAATTTAGTTCTAAGGTTTATGTATCAAGATTGGATTTCGAAATTTCAACTATGTTGTGCTATTAGACCTATATGGGGTAGAGTGACATGGGATCACCTCCGAATATGTTCATGGTAGGTTACACAACAATTTTGGTGGTGTTTGGAACAACTGTAGACACGTTCGAGGATGAACGTATGTTTAAGTGGGGGAGAATGTAATGACCCGGTCGGTCGTTACGTAGAACTTGCATTAAAAATTACTGTTATTGACTTGTCATAGGTTGGTTATACTATTATTGATGTGTTAGAGTTGGTAGGCTTGAAATCGGAATGGTTGTAGTGAGAGTTTAGTCGCTTAGTCTTAAAAATAGCCTTAAAATGGGAAAAGTCGACTGAGGGTTGAATTATTGGTAAACGACCTCAGAATATGGAATTTATGGCTCGGATAGTTTCGTTAGGTAATTTGGGACTTAGGAGTGTGTTCGGAATATTTTTGTGATGTCCGGTGTAGAATTAGGCTTGAATTGGCGAAAGTTAATTTTTGGCGATTTTCAATCGGCAGTGGAAAATAGGCTATCGGGGTCGGAATGGAATTCCGAAAGTTGGAACAGGTTCGTAATGTCATTTTTGACATGTCTACAAAATTTCAGGTCAATTGGTGTTGTTTCGGATAGTTTCGGCATCGTTGGAGGATTTTAGAAATTTCAAAGTTCTTAGGCTTGAATTTGATGTGATTTTTTTGTGTTTTGATGTTATTTTTAGTGTTTTGAGAGTGCAACTAAGTTGAATGATCATATATGAGGTGTTGGTATGTTTGGTTGGGGTCCCGAGGGGCTCAGGAAGGTTTTGAGTGGTTAACGGGGAGTTTGTTGCTGCTGAGGTTGCTGCTGCTGTTATAACCGCACCTGCGGATGGTTCATCGCAGGTGCGGGCCCGCAGGAGAGAGCAAAGCCCCGCAGATGCGGAATTTGAGAGGCCCACTAGAGGATTGCAGGTGGGGGAGGAGGATCGCACCTGCGAAGTCACATGTGCGGAATGTGAGTCGCAGGTGCGGAGTTAGGCCGTTTAATGAAAAGTCGCAGGTGCAGTTGTTTTGACCGCAGGTGCGGTCCCGCAGGTTGGAGACATGGGCCGCAGGTGCGGAACCCCTGGGCAGAAAGTATAAATTAAAACCCTCTGCGGCTATTAGACCTTTTAACACCATCTTTGAACGGGAAGAAGCTCTTGAGGCGATTTTGAAGAGGGAGAATCAGTGTTCTTCATTGAGGTAAGGTTTTTAGACTTAATAACTCAATTATATGTGAAATGAGGCCTTATATCAGTGTTTAATTATGAAAATCAGTAGGAAAAAGGTGGTTTTAGGGCTTGAGATTATGAGACCTTTAGTGATTGGTTTGAGGGGTCAAACGAACTGGTATAAAATTTATCGGGTTCCGAGATGCGGGCCCGGGGGCACTAGGGCCCCTCCGGAGTCTTTACACCCCCAGCGAGCGCATAGATGATGAGGGATGGATCTTCCCTGGGCATGGATCTTGTCCGAAGCGAATGTTATGTGAGGGATGGATCTTCCCTGGGCATGATCTTGTCCGAAACTGATGTTATGTGAGGGATGGATCTTCCCTGGATATGGATATTGTCCGAGTGTTGCATTCCGGAGATAGATCTTCTCTGTGGGGGCTGGACTGGTCTTTTTCCTCAGTACGGAGTGACTAAGGTCACCGGTGTTTATGCATATTCTGGGATGGAACTTCCCTGGGCCTGAGAGCCATATATAGTACTGAGTGGACTTCTGTGGGAGAGTTGTGAGCACTATGTGCATTTTCACACTGTGACATGTTGGCATGTAGAACATATGGAGATCCAGGTACACCTGGACCCGATAGTGGATATTGAGTAGCTGCAGAGTTTTCATTGGGGTTGTCGAGGTAGCAGCTGGCGATCGCGACCTAGTCTTCTCTTCCTTATTCCACCTGTTGCACTTATTTTGAGACTATGTTGTCTATTTCTTCATTCTTTATTTTTTATATATAGCAGCTCATGACTGAGTGACAGCGGATCCGAGGTTGGAGGTTTAAATTTAGTTTTTCAAATACTATTTTTTTTAAACTTCAGATTCTTAGTATTATCAATAAATTCATTTAGAATTGTATTTTTACTGGAAATTGAATTTAGCTTAGTTAAAAAGGGCGGCTTTCTTGGTTCCACGACAGGCGCCATCACGACTCCGAAATTGGGTCGTGACAGATGGCTAAAGACCGAACGCATTCATTCCTTTTGTTACCGAAAAAGTTAACGTTTATAAAGGTGTATTAAATGTTCTGCGCCCGGTAGCATTTACAAAGGAATATTCTGCAGCATTAAGAGCGACGCTCCGTTACAGAGAATTTGTTATTTATGTTCATGGTTACATCTTCATCAATGATCCTGGTAATTGACTTTAAAGGAGGCCATGATCCTAAGACCTCCTTCCCTAGACATAGCTATAAATAGTGACCTCAGTTATCATTGTAAAGGACACGAATTTTCTAGCTAAACATATTCTACTATTTATACAAAGCTTAATACAATCTTACTTTCTTGTCTTTTGATCTCATCATTGTTGTGCCGAGAAACCTTGTTACTGGAACTGTCATCTCTGCTGTTTCGTCTACATTTTAAGGCTAAGTATTGTACGTTTCTTCAATTATTGCTTTATTTCAGAATCAAATTAGTTCAATTGTCTATAAACCACATATAAATTCAACTGTACTGTTTTATGGGTAAACAACTTGGCGCCCACCGTGGGGCCTAGACAGTCGTGCAATTAAATTGATCCTTGCCTTTTTTACTAACGTGGTTTGATTATTTTGTCTTAGAAAAAAATCACAAAAATGACAAATAACACTGTTAACGATACGCACAACCCTGAAATTTGAGGGGATCAGCCTCATTTCGAGGACTCAGTTAGTGACACCTGCAATGAGGGAAATAACGTCGCACTGGTGCATGACAGGTAGTACCCTCGACAGGTTTGGGGGACAACTCTCAATGATGCTGGTGAGGAGCATGTAGCGGATGTGGTAAGGGTCTTGCAATAGCAACAAGCAATCATTCTAGGCCATCTCACGCGGAAGGATCAGGTTATGACGGAACTAAAATAGGTTCTATTGGGGGCTTCAATAATGCAAATAGACGAGATCCAATTCCTCCCGTTGTTCTGGTAGAAAAACAACGTAGAGAGTCGACGACAACACTCCCAGGGGTGAAGTTGGCTCTGATGGGGCTGGGGGGAGCAAATCTGATCTCAACAACGAGAATTTCTATTCAAGAACGAGCTTTTACGATTTATGAGGGAAGTAAATGCTCGCACGGACAAAGTCCCGGGCACGCCACCGGTATTGAAAGGCCCAGATTCGAAGAAGTATACTCAATTTCTGTACAAGCCATGTGCAACACCGTAACTAATCCCGAAGCAGTTCAAAATGCCTAAAATGCCAATGTATTATGGAACTTCAAACCCACATGAGCATATTAATACCTACACAACAGTGGTGAAAGGAAATGATTTAGCTCCTCACGAAATCGAATCTGTGTTGCTAAATTAATTTGGAGAAACTTTCACGAGGGGAGCTCTAACATTGTATCCATAATTACCCGAGCATTCCATAGATTCCTTTGAGTTGAGATGCTCGCGGATTATTTCATTAAGGCTAATGCCAGGGCCAGAAAAGTGCAAGCTCGGAAGGCCGACATATTCAGGATCGTACAGGGAGAATCTGAATTATTATGAGAGTTCGTTACCCGATTCCAGAAAGAAAGGACGTTGCTACCAGTTGTTCCGGATGAATGGGTAGCCGAAGCATTCACCAAAGGATTGAATCCAAGAAGTTCAGATGCTTCATAGTAGCTGAAGGAGAGCCTGCTTGAGTTTCAAGCAACAACTTGGGCAGATATCCACAACTGGTATGAGTCAAAGATAAGGATCGAAGATGACCAGGTCGGTTCTACATCATCGTCCAAAGGAAGGGAGAAGAGCAGAGAAAAATCAAAAGATGATAACGACGCAGATAGACAGACTTCGAGGGGTTGATTTTTGCCATACGAGCGGACCGAAGGCCGTGGAAAATTTTTTTGAGCAGCAAACAATTTCACCGTTGACAAAGGGACCGATCGTGGTTAAAATCATAGATCACTCCAAGATAAAGAAACATCGGGGTCTCGAGATCTTTCTTACCCCAAGTTATCAGAATATAACTTCAACGTCAGTTTAGTGGAACTGGTGTCAGCAATGAGAAACATTAAAGAGGCACGATTTCTGAGATCTATGAGGTCCGATTCTAGACAGAGTGATCCCAGCTTATGGTGTGAATACCGCGGAACAAACGGCCACCAAACAGGGGACTGCCGACACCCGAGGAAGAGGAGGAAACACTATTGAAGAATGGTCACCTATGAGAATTCTTAAGTGATTGAGCTAGGAACATTTATGGTCGCAACAGAGATAACACAGAACCTTCAATAACAGGAGAAGAAACTCGACGCCAAATGATCAATACGATCCTCATGGGGAGTAAGATTAACAAGTTCACCTTTTTGGCAGCGAAGAAGACAAAAGTATCAATAACCCATAGTAAAAGACTCTAGGAAGACGATATCACTTTCACGGAGGAGGACGCATATGGATTGGGCACAATGGACGCACTGGTAATTTCTTTAAATGTGTTAGATTTTAAGATTAAACGTGTTCTAGCGGATCCACGAAGTTCAGCTAATATCATACAATGGAGAGCGTTGGAACAAGCTAAACTCACCAGAAGCATTATTCCGGCAACAAAGCTCCTCGCTGGATTCAACCTTGCGAGCGTGACAACCCGGGGAGAGTTTGTTGCTCATGAACACTGAAGGAGTAATGAAAACAACTATCTTAGAAGTAGCAGATGGTGATATGGGATAAAACATCATCCTGGGAAGGCCATGATTACACGAGATGAAAGTTGTACCTTCAACATATCACCAATTGTTGAACTTTCCAACGCCCGAAGGAATCAAACAGATAAGAGGTGATCAACTGGAAGTGAGGGAGATGAATGCAATCTTAGTTTCCAGTAGCAAAGGGAAGGAGCTCATGGCATAGAAATACAGGAATCGGCGCCTACTCTAGAGTTAGAAGGAGTTAGCACAGGGTAGAGTCGTGAGTACAATATCAGGTGCCGAGATATTTCCAAGTCCCGAAAGATACACACGTAATGAAGTCCACGGAGGAGGAAATGGAGCAAGTTTTATTGTTCGAAGAATTCCTAGAAAGAAAATTCCATCTTGGGACGGGACTGCACCCCGAGCTCTACTCTGGTTTTATTGAATTCCTTAAATTTAATGTTTATTTTTTTGCATGGTTGCACGAGGATATGACAGGTATCTCGACAGAAATAGTCGTGCACAATTTGAGTTTGGATCCCAACGTACCCCCACAGAAACAACTCCCTATTTCCGAGGCCAGGAATAAATTCGTCAAAGAAGAGGTAACCCGCTTGCTTTAAATCAGTTCCGTCAGAGAGGTAAGATATCCAGAATGGCTAGCCAATGTAGTAGTAGTTCCTAAGAAGAATAATAAAATTTTCATTTGTGTAGACTATAAGGACCTTAATAAGGAGTCCCCGAAAGATTCGTTCCCACTGTCAAATATAAATGATCGATGCCACGACCGGGCACGAGTTAATGAGTTTCCTTGATGCTTATTCTGGGTAAAACCAAATTAAGATGAATCCGGAAGATTAGGAAATACTGTGTTTATAACGAATTTTGGTACATATTGTTACAATGTAATGCCCTTCGGGTTGAAAAACGTTGAAGCCACTTATCAACGGCTCGTAAATTAGATGTTTGAAAAGCAAATAGGAAAGACAATGGAAGTTTATATAGATGATATGCTCGTTAAGTCTTTGAATGCAGTTGACCACCTTAAACATTTACAAGAAGCATTCGACATCCTGAGGAAGCATAACATGAAACTTAACCCCGAAAAGTGCGCGTTCGGGGTCAGTTCTAGTAAGTTCCTGGAATTTCTGGTCTCACAAAGGGGATTTGAGGTAAACCCTGATAAAGTCAAGGCCATATACGATATCCCGGATCAATTATCAAACATAAAGGAAGTCCAAAGACTCACATGAAGGTTAGCAGCTTTGAGAAGGTTCATTTCCCGGTCGTCAGAAAAATATCATTGCTTCTTCACGCTGGTCAAAAAGAAAAATAATTTTGAATGGCCACTAGAGTGCCAACAGGCTTTGAGGGACCTGAAGAAGTACTTATCAAGCCCTTCATTTCTCTAAAAACCAAAAGGTGAAATATTGCTAGTCTACCTCGCGGTTTCAGAAGTTGCGGTACGTGTGATTTTAGTCCAGGGGGACGAAGATATGAAATTTCCCATTTATTACGTTAGCCAAATTTTTGCGGGAGCAGAAAATTACTACCCACATTTGGAAAAATTGGCCTTAGCTCTCGTAGTCGTTGCGGTGAGGCCCTACTTCCAATGTCACCTGATAGCTGTAGTGACTACTTTCCTTTTGCGGAACATCCTCCATAAACCTGAGCTCTGGGGCAGATTGGCCAAGTGGGCCGTCGAAATAAGTGAACTCGACATAGAATATAAACCATGGACTGCAATTAAGTCACAAGTTTTGGCTGACTTCGTGGCCGATTTTAGTTTGGGACTACTACCTCTAGCAAGCAAGGAGGCGGTAATGGTGTCGGAATCGACATCGGGGTTTGGACCTTATTTATGGATGGAGATTTCAATGTAAAAGGGCCCGGGCTCAGAATAGTCTTAATCACGCCTTCGGGGGAAACCTTAAAGCAAGCTATCAGAACGATCTCTTTAACTAAAAATGAAGCAGAGTATAAAGCTTTGATTGCATGGCTCGAATTGGCCCAGGGACTTGATTCCGAGGTTATTGAAATCAAATATGACTCATATCTTGTGGTAAACCAGGTCTAAGGGATCATTGATACCAAAGAGTAACATATGAAACAATACGTGATAAAGGTCTAGGCTCTTTTGGCACGATTCCGGGAGTTGTCAATTACTCATATCCCGAGGGAGGATAACGAAGAAACAGATGCATTAGAAAACTTAGGATCATCGACGGAAATAAAGGGATTGGAGTCCGAGATGGTAGTACAACTGATGAGCGCAGTCCTGGATATGGATGGTGACTATGCGGTAAATTCAGCTAGTCTGGTCTAGGATTGGAGAAATGAAAGAATCAACTACCTCGAGCACGGGAAGTTACCCAACGGCCCCAAATCATCACGGGCGTTACGCACCAAAGATGCACATTATAGCTTCAAGAAAGGCCAATTGTCTAGAAAATATTTCCAAGGTCCGTTGGCCCGGTATTTAGGAGCATTAGAAGCTAATTATCTCATGAGAGAAATCCACGAAGGGATATGCCGCAATCACTCAGGTGCAGAGTCGTTAGTGCTGAAGTTGGTACGGGTAGGATATTACTGGCCTCACATGAAAGAAGACGCTAAAGATTTCATACAAAAATGTGATAAGTGCCAACACTACGCACCACTAGTACACCAACCGGCAGAACCCTTACATTCAGTTCTGTCCCCATGGCCGTTTATGAAATGGGGGATGCACATCTTCGGACTGCTGCCACCGGCTCCTAGAAAGGTAAGGTTTTTTTTAATTCTAACTGATTATTTTTCTAAATGTGTGGAAGCAAGTTCTTATCAGAAGATCAAAGAATGCGAAGTGGTTGATTTCTTGTGGGAAAATATAATTTGTAGGTTCGGAATACCAAAAGAGATAGCATGCGAAAACATGCCGCAGTTTATCGTGCAAAAGTTACAAAGTTCCTCGAAGACTTGAAAATAAAGAGGATCACATCTTCACCTTATCGTCCGAGCGCAAACAGTCAAGTGGAGTCAACAAAAAAAGTGATTATTCAAAACCTCAACAAAAGGTTGGAAGCAACAGAAGGCAAATGGCTCGAAGAATTTCTCGGAGTTCTATGGGCCTACCAAACAATGACAATTTGAGTACAGGAGAAACTCATTTTCCCCCCGTGTACGGTGCTAAAGACCTTATCCCGGAAGAAGTGGGCGAACCCAATTTGTGATATTCTCAGACAAATAAATAATCAAACAATGAAGCAATGTTAATCAACTTGGAACTGCTCGAGGAACGCATAAACTTGGCACATGTAAGAATGGAAGCTCAAAAGCAGAGAATGGAGCGATATTATAATCGAAGAGAAAAATTTCGTTATTTCAAAGTAGGAGACGTGGTTCTAAGGAAAGTAACCCAAAGTACCCCGGAGCTCAACGCAGGGAATCTAGGTCCAACATGTGAAGGTTCCTAACGAATTTTAGCTATCACTAGGAAAGGTTCATACGAGTTGGAGAACCAGAATGGAGACAAATTGCCTAGAAACTGGAACATGGCACACCTCAAAAGATATTATTATTGATGAACATTATTCAAGAGGAAAGTGTGTGCTGCACTCTTTTTCTTTTCGTTCAGTTTTTGTCCCAATTGGATTTTTCTGGCAAGATTTTTAATGAGGCAGCGGTAAAAAGCATACTACAAAGACAACAACAATAAGACCTTTGATAGCAAGGCAAACAAACAGGCTTCAACTCAGGGACGGTTAGATAATATTTGGTTTGATAGAAAATTCCCACTAGAAAGAAAATTCCCACTGGAAAGTTAAGTTTGCTACTAAACAGGGCTACCCGACCGCTCACGAGCACAAACCACTAGAGGACTGTTAGGTTTTCTTTCGCTCGATAGCTTGGATTCCTAAGGGGAAGTAACGTATGTTGCCGAGTGAAGGATTACCTAGCAATTCATTGGTGGAACCTTCAAATATACAAGACTTCCAGTGTTATAATTCACATTATTCGCATTCGAACATTGGGGGGACGATATAAGGATACAACAATAATGACTGCCACGTCAACCAAGGAACGAAAATCCAGAAACAAAATGCATCATCGGGACCGGGGACTACGCAGCCAGCCCCGTAGAAGCAAGTTGTACAATATAGCCACAAGTAATGGGAATTTCTTTTCTGCATAGCAAAATGCTTATGTATTTTTGAAAATAGAAGGAATAAAATGAAATCATTTTTCTTTTATCTTGTTTCTTGTATGGACGACGAGAAAACTTTGTATTTGAAATTTAAACAAGTACTTCAAATGTTAGTGCTGTAATAAACATGGAGCACCGTAAACATAAGAGGTACCTCTCTTATAAAAACTCTCACATTAAAGGGTTGGTTTTGGAAGAACCGGGATCTAAAATACCATCAGGGAAAAATACACCTGAAGCCGCATATGAAAAGGACGCAAAAAGTAAAGTTGCACAAATACTTATAGAAACCCTTACGTAAAAGGGATAATGCTCTGAACCAAAATGCTTCAAGAAAAATGCATCTGACACTACACATAGTAAAGAAACAGAAAAGCGTGCATAAAATTCTTAAGAAAATGTTAAATACTTGCATGGGTATTCAAAAGAAAGTAAGACTCAAACAATACTTCAGAAAAAATATGTCTCTATTTACAAGACCATGCCAAAATAAGAACAGTACAAAATGGGAAAAAGAAAGGAATAAACTGCAGCGCCTCCGGAACTAGGAGGAAGAGAAATATCCGCATTCCCAGGAAAAGTAGGTAGTTCCACCGATGGCTCGACATTTCCTCAGTTTGGTCTTCAGCATCTTCGCCTTCCGATCCCTCTTCAATTTCCAAAAACTCAGAATCAGAACCAGAAGAATCAGGAGCATCAGATTGTGCTAGGAGTCCATTTTGAGCAGCCAACTCTAGCTCTCGGGCCTCAACAATTTCAGCATCAACATCAATGATACTAGCTTTGGAATCTTCCAAGGTTTTTCTCCTTATGTTGTACATGGCATAAGTTTTTCAACAACAAGGGAAGCCGCTCGCCGCTTAAGTTCTTCTTTGAGTTGGATAACCTCGGTAGAAAGGATTTCCCGAGGGGACCTAGCAGATTTGAGGTTGACGTCGAGGTCACAGACAGTTGAACTAAAGAGCCTATTGTGCTCGATAGTTTTCCTATACTTCTCTTTTAGATGGGCGTGTTTCGCCCCACAGTAGCAAGTTCTTAAATTTTGGAGTTCAAGGCTGCCTCTAAGTTAATCACTCTTTCAGTGAAGGCAGCCTCACGATCAATTGTAGCAAGAACAGCGTCCTAGACTTCAGCCCATTTGGCCTTGGCTTCATCAAATCTAACTCTCAGTGGGACAATTTCTAGGCTAAGGGTTACAACTTTTTGCTTGCTTTGCTACAAGCGAGCCTCCAAAACAACGGCCTCAGTAGCTTTGGTTTCTAGTTCCGAGAGGCAGAGAACAGTTTGGTATCATTCCACCAAAAGCTGATTCCGTTCAGAAGTAAGTTCCTCCCTCTCAAGAATCAACCTAAGAAGACCCGCAAAAGAAAGAAAGTTGGCCTACAAAACAAGAAGAAGTGAAACTTAGAATATTTTCATAGAAAAATAGAAGAAGCAATGAAGGAAGAAAGGAACATACCGTTGCGGCGTTATGCATGGAATTTTTCAACAGCACCCTCTTCTGAGAGTGCCTGAATCTTTTCCTAATCTTTTTCTGATGCCAAAGGCTTCAGGTAGTTAGCAAGCTCCACCGGCCAGGATAGCAAGTTGCACCCGGTAGAGACCGAAAGAGTAACGTTCCTCCTCCTTTGTGGATCTTCAGAAGGGGCAGCATAATTTTTCCCCAAATTCCCATGAACTGGGGGTCTGTGGAAGAGGAACACATTTTTCATGGTCAAGTGCGGCCGATAGGGGTGATTTAGCAACTACTGGTGGAAGAGTGTATTAAGATGGAAGTGATGTAGCAGTTGCTAGTGTTGGTGAAGGTGGAGATGAAGTTGATGGATTTAAAGAGTGAGAAGTAGCTGCATCAAATGCAGCGTTGATTGTTGGATGCTCGCCAACCAAAGACAGCAAGGAACCGGTACTCAGCATCGGTTACAATAATTGGGGCCCAAAAACGGGAGTTGGCATTTTCTACAAAATTAGATTCTCCCCAAAGTGCCAATACATTGTCTTCAGTTGGTGTAACCATCTCAATAGGTCGAGCATCCTGTTGAGACGATTAGGATCGTCGCCTTCTATGTAGAGAAGCTCCCTGATAAGTGGGGATTTTGACTACTTATTTGCGCCCCTTTTACTTTCATTTTAGTTCAAAAAAGAAAGGTATACCCGAAAACTGATAAAATGTGCTTACTTGCGGGAGTATTGAAAAGTGAGCCAAAGTGATGAAATTCAACTCAAGAAGGAGTATTTTTGTACAAGGACAAAAGTCAAGAAAACTGGCCAAAGTGCGGACCGAAGAATTTTGTCTACGGCCGCAGATCATGTGTGAATTCTGTCAGTGCAACTTTAGAAAGTGCGAACCGCACAATAATTGTAAGATCGCAGAAGATGAAGATCAAAGGGTTGGAGTTCTGAGTCCATTAAGAAGTGCGAACCGCACTATTATTGTGCGGCTGCAGAACTCAAGAGTGCGGCCACACTCATAAATGTGCGGTCCGCAGAACCTGAAGAAGTGCAGTCACAATTCAGAATTATGCGTCCGCAGAAGTCCCTCCTGCCAAGATTTGCATCAAAGTGCAAGCCTCACATATAATTGTGCGGCCGCAGAATCTCCGCGAGGGAAATTTTGTCCAAAAATTTCAGTTGTGTATAAATAGTCTTTTTTGTCAAAATTAGGTCAATTTTGAACATCTGAAAGTAGAGAGTCATTTTTATTTACTGTTTTAGGAAATTTTATGATAGTTTGTCTATTTTACATTGGATTTTTATCTCTTTATCATTTAATATGAGTTTAATCTTCTTTTCTTCTTTAATTTCATCATTTTCATCTTTGAGTAGCTAAATTTCTAGCTAGGGTTGTGATCCAACCCTAGAGTGGGGTACCTAATGGGTGTTTGATTTAGGGCTTGTTATGGTTGGGTGTGTAATATTTAGCCTAGTTCTTGATTTAATTGTAGAATAATGGTTGCAAACATTGATTCAAGCCTATTTGACTTAGTCTCTACTTGAGAAAGAGAGACTAAGTCTAGGAAAACTTGGCTAACAGGATATTGGGATGAACTCAAGAGATTGATAGCCCCAATTAAAGGGTTGAATCTAGAGATAGTAAAACCCGACTTGACCATCTATCAACGGTTTTGTGAATTACCCATTTGGATTTGAGAAAGCCAAATTGGCAAAACCACTATATTACTGAGAGGTATTGAGTGGGTAATTGCATATTTATTGCTATTTTACACCCCGGCCAACGGAACTCGCTCTAAAGCCCACAAACCATTAGGCAAACACCTGGTGGAAGTCACAGCCCTTGATCTTCTAGAAACTTGAAAAAAACAACACCAAAAATATCATTCTCTAGCTTTACATTTGAAAACAATAGCTCAATTTTAAAAGTAGACAAAAACAACAAAGTATGTGGAAGTGAATTTTATATATGTTATACGCTTAGTCCGAGTATATACCTAATCCCATCTATGTTCCATGAGGAATCGATCCCGACCCAAATTTGGGTAATTATAATTGCATCTACCACTTCACAACCTCAAACTGTGGTGTGAATTTGGGCGACATCAATTTTTGGCGCTGTTGCCGGGGAGCTAAAAATGGATTTAGCTATATATTTGGTTTTGTGTGTGACTTGTATTCCTTTCCTTCCGGGTTACTAACTTTTCTTGTGAAACAATTGTAGGTACAAAAAATGTCTCTCAACAATGATCCTCTCGAAAACTTGCCTTTGGGGGAGGACGCGGACGATGAACAATGATGAGGCCCTTGAACCTCAAGAAAATAGACGAGGCCGACTGCCTCATGACAATATTCCCGTCCCTCCCTCACCTCCACAAGGAGCAGCTCCACACAGGGTGTTTTCGAATGAAGGATATGCAAGTTCCATAGTACCGCCCCGAATTAGGGCGGGCAACTTCCAAATTACCAATGTTATTCTCACATTGCTAGAGCAACAGGGATTGTTCACCGGAGCTCCGAGTCAGAATGCATACAAACACTTGAAGGGGTTTGTGGACACTTGCTGGGGGAGTAAACAGACCAACGTTTCCAAGGATGCTACAAGGTTGAGTCTATTTCCTTTCTCTCTATGAGGGAAAGCCTTGGATTGGTTAGAAATATTTCCAAGCCATTCTATCCTTACATGGGATGAATTGGCGGAAAAAATCATTGCCAAGTTCTTTTCTCCCGATCATATTGCTACTCTTCGAGACGAGATTTTAGTATTCAAGCAAGAACCCAATGGGCCTTTGCACGAGATATGGGAGAGGTATCGTACTATGGTGAAAGAGTGCCCGAAGAATGACATGACTGAGGTTATGATTCAACAAACTTTCTATAGAGGGATCAATACTACCAATCAATGCATGATCAACCAACTTGCCGATGCAACTTTCATGACAACACCATATGCCGAAGCTTGTGAGATCTTAGATGAAATGGCGGATAATTCATCAGCATGGCAAAGTAGAGCCAATGTTCCTCAAGGTTATCCAAATGTGATTCACCTATATAAAGAATTGCATGATCATGGGAAAGCAATTGCCGAGTTGACCACCACAATGAATCAATTATCCAAAGCTCAACTTTAATAAGTTAAAGGTCCTAAGCAAGTAAATTCAATGGAAGGTATAAATATGATGGGGAACAAGCAAAGGCAAAAGGATCAATAAGTGCAAAACCGAGTGGAACAATATGTGCAAGATGATAGTGGGTTTGACCAAGATGAATCATACAATGAACAAGAGGAGGAAGTGCAATATGTGAACAACTTCCCAGAGCAAAGAAACAAATCTCAAGGCCCCAATCAACAACAATGGTGATCTCAACGTAATCAAGGAAATTGGAGTGGTGGTAACAACAATAAAGGTAATTGGAACAATCAAAACAATCAAAGCAATTGGAACAATCAAAACAATCAAAGCAATTGGAACAATCAAAACAACCAAGGCAATTGAAGTGGGAACAATCAAGGATATTAGGGGGGTAACAACCAAGGGGGTTGGAATAATAACCAAGGGAATCGGAGGCCGGGCTTTCAAAGTCCCCCGATATATCAACAACCAAACAACCCACCTCCTTATCTGCCTCATGCTTCCAAATAAATGATGGAAAATAATGTCGACTCTGATGCTTACCTAGCCTCTCACAACACTTCAATCCGCAATTTGGAGGTTCAATTAGGGAAAATATCGCAAGCTTTAAACACTCATCCTAAGGGGGAACTACTTAGTGATATGTGTGTGAACCCGAAGGGTGGGAACAACACGAGACATGTAATGGCCATAACCATAAGGAGTGCAAAAGGTGGGGATGCAACCACCTCAAGTCAAAGAAGAATTGTGGATGATGATCCAGTGATTCAAGAAGATGAGGTTCCAAACAATGTGATTCAATCTAATGACGAAGTTAGAATTGATATTGATGGAAATGTGGAGGAGCATCAAGAAGAGGTGAACCCGTCTAGAGAACACGTTATTGACATACCAAAACCGGTAGTGACCAAGGCTAAGGCACCAATGCCAAGGCCTCATCCTCCATACCCTCAAAGGCTTGCCAAGAAAAATAGCGAGAACCAATTGAAGAAGTTTGTTGAAATGATGAAGAGCTTATGTATTAATGTGCCACTAGTCGAGGCTTTGGAGCAAATGATCGGATATGCAAAGTTCATGAAGGATTTGGTGATATAGAAAAGGTAAATGAATTGTGAGACTATAAAGATGACACATCAAGTGAGTGCAATTGTGCACTCAATGGATCCAAAATTAGAAGATCCCGGTGCTTTCACAATCCCTTGCACTATTGGAAGCGTCGACTTTGTCAAAGCTGTTTGTGATATAGGGGCAAGTATCAACTTGATTCCCTACTCGGTGTTTAAAACTTTGGGAATTGGGCAACCAAGACCCACATCTATGAGGTTTCAAATGGTGGATCATACTATGAAGAAACCATTGGGTATTATTGATGATGTGTTGGTTCATGTTGAAAAGTTCATCCTCCTGGTAGACTTTGTGATTCTTGATTGTGAAATGGACTAGGAGGTGCCTATTATTTTGGGTAGACCTTTCATTTCTACAGGGAAGGCTTTTGTTGATGTGGAAGCCGGTGAGTTCACCTTCCGGGTGGGTAATTAAAACGTGGTTTTCTATGTGTGCAAATCTACGAAGCAACTAAATAGCAATGAAGTTTGTTCCTTTGTGGACTTAGTGACCAAGGTGATTGTTGATGATGCTAGTGCCATGATGAATGTTGATGATACTTTGGAGGCTGTATTCTCAATCATGATGATGATGAGAAGGATGGCTATGTAGAATGTGTGAATGCATTGCAAGGAATGGGGTTGTACACTTATGAACCCTACAAATTGTCCTTAGATCTTGAAAACCGGAAGACTCCTCCAACAAAGCACTCAATAGAGGAGCCTCCCACTTTGGAGTTAAATCCATTGCCTCTACATATCAGGTATGAATTCTTTGGCCCATGTTCTACTTTACTGGCTATTATTTCATCTTGTTTGACTATTGTGCAGGTAGGCTCCACTTTGCTGGTGCGACAAAACAGGAAGAAAGCTATAGGATGGACATTGGCGGACATTCGGGGTATAAGCCCCGCCTTTTGCATGCACAAGATTATTTTAGAGAAAGATGTCAAACCCTCCGTTGAACACCAAAGAAGACTAAATGAAGCAATGCAAGAGGTGGTGAAGAAGGAGATCATAAAATGGTTGGATGCCGAGGTTGTTTACCCCATTTCTGATAGCTCATGGACCTCTTTGGTGCAATGTGTCCCAAAGAAAGGGGGCATGATTGTGGTCACCAATGACAAGAACGAGTTGATTCCTATAAGAACGCTGGCCGGGTGGAGAGTGTGTATGGACTATCACAAGCTCAACAAAGTCACACGGAAAGATCATTCCCACCTCCATTCCTTGATCAAATGCTTGATAGGTTGGGCGACCGAGCTTTCTATTGTTTCCTTGATGGATATTCCGGCTACAATCAAATTCTTATTGCTTCGGAGGACCAAGAGAAGACTACTTTCACTTGTCCCTATGTTACTTTTTCATTCTCGCGGATGCCATTTGGGTTATGCAACGCACCGGAGACCTTTCAACGATGTATAATGGCTATATTCACCGTCACTTGAGGTCTTCATGGATGACTTCTCCGTGGTCGGAAATTCTTTTGATGATTGCTTAAACAATTTGGATAAGGTCTTGGAAATATGTGAGGAGAAAAACTTGGTATTGAATTGGGAGAAATGTCACTTCATGGTCGAGGAAGGCATTGTCTTCGGCCACAAAATTTCAAAGCATGGTATTGAGGTCGACAAGGCCAAAATATAGGTGATTTATAAAATCCCACCCTCTTCATCCGTGAAGGGAGTGAGGAGCTTCTTGGGTCATGCGGGGTTCTAACGCCGATTCATCAAGGATAATTCGAAAGTGGTGAAACCCTTGTGTAAACTTTTGGAGAAGGAAGCCAAATTCCATTTCAACGAGGATTGCATGAAGGCATTCGAATTTCTCAAGTTCAAATTGACTTCTACTCCTATTATTACTGCACCGGATTGGAGCTTGACTTTCGAGCTCATGTGTGATGCAAGTGATGTGGTGGTCGAAGAAGTTTTGGGGCAACGTATCAACAAAATCTTCCATCCGGTCTACTATGCTAATAAGACCATGAATGATGCCCAATCCAATTACAGAGTGACCGAAAAAGAGCTACTTGCTATTGTATTTGCTAGGGAGAAGTTCGGCCCGTACTTGATGGGTAAAAAGGTAATTGTCCACACCGATCATGCGGCGCTTCGGTACTTAATGAGCAAAAAAGATTCAAAGGCAAGGTTAATGCAGTGGGTGCTTCTATTGCAAGAGTTTGATCAAGAAATTCAAGACCGCAAAGGCAGTGAAAACCAAGTGGCGGACAACTTGTCTCGTCTGGAGGAGGAGGGGAGGCCACATGACAACCTTGAAATAAATGATTCCTTCCCCGACAAGCAACTTCCAGCCATTTCAATGATCGGGATGCCATGGTTTACCGACTTAGCAAATTTTCTTGTGAGTGGTAGTGTAGCAAATAAGTTCTCTTCAAACCCAAGGAAGAAGCTCAAACGGGTTTTCCATGACTATTATTGGGATGAATCGTATCTCTTCCGGATTTGTATCGATGGTTTGATTTGACAATTTGTACCGGAGGAAGAACAAGTGGAAATTCTTGAGGCTTTCCACTCTTAACCATATGGTGGTCACCATGGTGGAGCTAGAACGGCAACAAAAATGTTGAGTTGTGGATTTTATTGGCCTAATCTCTACAAGGACGCTAGTGATCTAGTCAACCGTTGTGATGAATGTCAAAGATCTGGTGGGATTTCTAAGAAAAATGAGATACCCATCACCACCATCTTGGAAATTGACATTTTTTATGTGGGGGGCATTAATTTCATGGGGCCATTCATTAGCTCTTGTGGGAACACTTACATTTTTGTAGTTGTGGACTATGTGTCAAAGTGGGTTGAAGCCGTGGCTTTACCCAACTATGAAGCTCGAAGTGTGGTGGCATTTTTGAAAAGAACATCTTCACAAGATTCGGTACTCCAAGGGCCATTATAAGTGATGGGGGATCGCACTTTTGCAAAAAATATTTTGATACCTTACTCACCAAGTATGGTGTCACTCACAAAGTCTTGACCCCCTATCACCCTCAAGCAAGCGGGCAAGTGGAAGTATCCAACCGGGAGTTCAAGAGTAATTTGTCAAAGACAGTGAATGCCAACCGGATAGATTGGTCAAAGAATCTTGATGATGCTCTTTGGGCTTATAGGACGACTTAGAAAATACTGATTGGTATGTATCCATACCACTTAGTGTTCGGGAAAGCTTGATACCTTCCGGTGGAACTTGAGCACAAGACTATGTGGGCAATGAAGAAGCTTAATCTTGAGGATGTCGCCGCCAACTTAAGAGTTTCACAATTGAATGAGCTTGATGAATTCCGGTACCATGCTTATACAAGTTATTCTTTATATAAGGAAAATATTAAGTACCTCCATGACAAGTACATTCGGAACAAGGAGTTCAAAGAAGTTAATCGTGTGTTATTGTTCAATTCTCGGTTAATGATGTTTCTGGGAAAACAGAAGTCAAAGTGGAGTGGTCCGTTTGAAGTTGTGAATGTGACACCCTTTGGTGTATTAGACTTGAAGAACAAAAATGATGAAGTGTTTAGGGTAAATGGTCATCCGGTGAAGCATTATCTTGGAAAAGTTGACGATGGCCACGTTGTGGCATTAATTCATTTCAAGGGATTGATGGTAATCTGCGTCGTGCCGCGACGTTAAATCCAACGCTTCTTGGGAAGCAACCCATGTTTCTTTTATTTTTCCTTTTCTTCTTTTTTAGATAGGTTTTTTTAAGAGCTAAATGGTTTCGAAGTGAATTGCAGGAATTACTATGCCTTGCAGGAACTGTGCTCGAAAAAATGGCCAAGTGTTGAAAAAGTGCGGACCGCACAATATTGAGCAACAGTAGATCTGCGGCCGCATAATTCTTTGTGCGGCCGCACAACTAGAGACCCAAATGTTAAACTCTCTGAAGTTTGGAATTGCAGAGAAAAAGCTATTATGCGGATCGCACAAGTTTCTGCTGCCATAATCAATTTTATGTGGATTGCATATTTTCAGCTGGGTTCAGGTAAAGAGTACGGAACGCACTCAAAATTGTGCAGCCGCACTCAACTTCATTTTTGACATAATTTGGTCAACCTATAAATAGGACCTCAATGCACTATTTACATCTTTATGCACTCTCAACTATTGAGACCAAAGCAAGCACAATGCACAAAATATTGTTTCACACTCCACATTCATTTCATCAGTCTAGATTCTCCCCTACACCCTTTATCATTGATATGTTCAATTCATAATTAGATTTTTCAAATTTTCTTAGTTTTTGTTTTTAAGTAGTATAATTATTGTTAGGCCTAAAATGTCAAATGTTCATCATGTGTGCTTAAAATTGTGTGGGTAATGTCATATGTACTCATTGGGGGATGGGTAAATCATGTATCATGTTTAATTTGCCAATACCATGTCTAAATTATGCAAAAATTTGAAAAACCTAAGTCGAAACCATATGATTTTGAATTGTGCGGCCGCACATGAAATTATGGGGTCCGCAGATCCTATGTTAGGGCAACAAAGTATGCTTTTAATGTGCGGACCGCACTCAAAATTGTACTGTCCACAAAAATGTCTTGCGGCCGTATAAAAATATGTCCGACCGCACTTTGAAACTTCATAGAACCAGTAGTCTGAGCCTGGTTTTGTGCGGCTGCACTCAAAATTGTGTGGTTCGCTCTTCAGTTGTGCGACCGCACTTCAAAATTGTGCGGTCTGCGCAATGCTATCTACGGCCTCACTCAATATTATGCATACCGCACTTTCCCATTTGTGCACTATTTTTCTTCAACTGATAACCCTGCTTCTGGACTTTAACTGACTTATGTGCTTTGTATTGTAGACAATGGTTCGATCAAGAGGTAGAGGTGATATATCTAAAGGGAGGGGTGAACCCTCCCAAAGCCAAGGCAAGGGTATCCAACCTCTGGCAGTGCAAAAGAAACCAATAACCAAGAAGCAAACCACGGGGAGAGGTAGGGACATAGAGCCCTCAGAATCAAGCTCTTACATCCCATCTAGGGAAGCCTCTGAGGTCCACTCAGTGGAGGAACAACATGAGGCCCAGTCCCAACCATTAGAGTTCCCTGGGAGATACCAACTCCGCAATGAACCCTCCACCACATCAAGTTCTTCTGAGGGTTCAGATGTTGGCAGCCAGGGTTCAAAGCCCTTGTCTACACAAACTCCCCCTGCACCAGTTGTAGTGGATGATGATGATGATATGCCTGATGATGGTAGAGGAGGTGACACTATAGTGGGCGGCTTAGAGAGATCGAAGAAGAAGGAGATATGGTAAGATAGGTTTGTGAGCCTGACACCCTTCACAAAGTTCATAGAATGGTGACCCCAGAGATCGATCACACTTGAGCGACAGTTCTTATTGAAGGATTTGGATAGATACAATCCAAATGTCCTCAAGCAGTTTAAGTAGCGAAGGGGTGGATATGATTCACCCAGAGTGTTATGGATGCCAAGGAGCACTTGGTATGAGAATTCTATGCCAATGTGGCACACATCAAGAAAGGTACTAAAGTGACCAAGGTGAGAAATTTGAAAGTCAGATTTGATCAAAGCACTCTAAACACGTACTTGGGTTTTGAGTGGGTAGAGCCAGTCCAGTACATGTAGAAGCTTTCTATGGGTGATGCATCTCGCCCTTGGCTAGCAGAGATCTTGGCGGCTCTAGGACCACCACCACCGTAGATCACATCGGGGGTTCCCATTGCACGGGCCACCCATAATTTTGATGCAAAAGGGTGGAAAACTTTTGTGCGCAGCTATATAGACCCGAGCCACAATGAGAACAATCTTCTAATCTCCCGGGCTGTTTTGGTGCATATATCATGGCCGGGTACCTAATCAATGTGGGTGCCATCATGTCAGTCAACATGTCAGTGGTTTTCAAAAATGGTGAAAGCTCCTGCCTATATCCCAACACCCTCACAAAGTATTTCACGGATGCAAAGGTGGAGCCGAGGAGTTTTTATTCAAAGGTGCGGGCCAAGAAGCCCTTCCCATGATACTCTTTGCAAGGCCCGGGGAACCCAAAGTTCAAGGGTAAGGCAACTGCTACTGCTGGCCAGTCTTTTAAGCCATCAGTGGTGGTTACATATTCAGCTGCTGAGCCTTCTACAACTGACATGCCTTCCACAACAGCTGGTCCTTCCACCGAGACGACTAACATGCCACCACCTACATCTTCTAGACCATCAACATCAGTACCAATGCCTGCCTCATCCACATATCCCCTCACTGTGCTGCGAGTCTCCCAGACATTGGCGAGTCTTAACAAATGGAAACAGACAGCTACTTCAAAGTTGTCTAACATATCCAGTGATGTTGCAACACAGTCTTCTACCCTAGAAGCACCACAGGTTCCCCCGTCAGTGGAGGAAACATTGAAGAGGATCTTAGACAATCATAAGACCATCATGGATACATTGGTGGCACATGGGGAAGCTATTGAGGAGTTGGGTAAACAGGTGAAGAATATGAGGAAATCTCAGGCCTCGAAGAAATCTGTGGATAGATTGAGAAAAAAAGTGACCAAGATTGCAGTAGCTAGCGATTTAATGAAGACAGATCCATCAGTACTAGCAGACCCAACAGTACCATCAGCAGAGGCACCAGTTGGCCAGTCTGACAAGCCAGACCTTGCTGCCCATACTGCTGAGGAGGTGCTTCAAATGTTCACCAACCCCATTAGTCCCCGAGTAGAGGATGATGAGATCTATTTGGAGGAGCCCAAGGGTGGTGATGTTTGCATGCACCCTGATACAACATAGGGACTTCTCTTTACTCTCTACCCTTCCTTATTTTGATTTTTGTTAAGTATTGAGGACAATGCTTATTCTTATTTAGGGGGTGGTCTATTTTGGTTGATTTGTTATGACATTGTCCTGTAATAATTATAATACTCTCTTTTTATCTTTATTTTCTTTTTCATTATGTATATATTCCTTTCTCTCTTTTGAAGTATATATTCTATTCCCCATTCTCGGTTTGTATATTCATTTTTCTTACTTTCAGTAGTCTATTTCATAGCTTCTTATTTTGTTTTCTTAAGTAGTCTGGCTTCTTATTTACTTTAATATTTTCTTTTTGATTTGGTAGCTTTTTTTTACGTTTAAGTGATCAATAAGCCTTTGGTTTTTTAATGCCACGGTTCTTTCCAAGGGTGGGTTTTGTGTGAATCGGGTGGCTCTTCCCACCGATTGGCGTGACAACCTTCTTAAGGGATTGAGTCTATTTTTGATGTTTAGGTAAAAATAGTAGTATTAATGAATAAAAAGGGTCAAGCATGCTTCACTTTGTACCAACACACCTAAATACACGCTTATGGTTAAAAATAAGTTTTTGGAAAGAAATGACTCTAGTTAGTGACCTTGTGACTCTTGTATTGACTTAGGCAATCACCGAGTGGTTTAGTTGAACCATTAGCGATTTTCAATCTTGAATACAGTTGTTGTGGGACCTCGACTCTATCCTCTTTAAAAATCCAGTTGTGTGATAGGTGAGATGTTTTTTTGCAAGTCCAAGTACCCGTATGAATGGTCTAGAACTTGCCCCGAATGTCTTCCTACGCAAAATTTTAAGTTTTGCTTGGCTTGAGAACTGATTTTAGGCTCTCCTTGACCCGTTTTGAAACCTTTCATGGCCTACCAATGATGTTATCCCTAGTCAACCCATTTGAGCCTAAAGCCTTTTTCATTTGATAGCCATGTTACAAGCCTTTACCCATTTTATAGTGGCCCTCTCTTGACACCCGAGCTTTCCTTAACACTCATGAGAAACAAATGGTGAAAACATAAGTTTGGGGAAGAGACGAGGAGTTTGAAAGTGGTATCAAGGTACAAAAAAAAAAGAGGAAAGAAATGAAGAAAAGGAAAAGCAAAGAAAAAGAAATAAAGAACAAAAGAAAAACACAAAAAGAAAGGGAATAAAGTGAAGAGTTGATGGGATTCAAAGAATAGAAAAAGTGCAAAGCATGGAGAAAATAAAGAAGGAGAGAATGAATATCATGACCAAGAAAGAGTGATGTACAGACTCTCTAGTTCACCTAAGGAAAAAGAAAATGACTCAAAGAGTCGGCAAAGCATGAGCCAAAAAGAGAAAATGGAGTGCTTAAGGAAAGATGAACTCGTTCTATTCCAATATTTCCCACCTTAGTCCAGAAGCCTTCATTACATACCGAAAAATTCCTACGTGATTTCAAGCCGACTAATCTTAGATTAGTGGTGATCTACATGAGGGGCAAACATATGGTACTTAGAGCCGTGCTTGTGACATTCTTCTTAGAGATTCATCATATGAGCTAAGATTAGCTCTCTAGTTTCCTCACACAAATGTCAAAGGCAGGCGATCTTCCTCCAAACTGAAGGACTTACATGTTCCAAACACACCTAGTAGCGAAGAAAAAACTCCGCAATCACGGAATCAAGCTCTCCGCTCAAAGAAAACTCACCCAAAGTAAAGGGATACGTGAAAAAGTATGTTACACCTTCCTTGGGAAGGGTCACTCGCTCCAATAGATCGGGAGCAGTGATATCCAACTCATGGAAGTGACAGTCCTCCTTCATAGTAGGAATACTAGAATGACGAATGGAAGAAGGGTGCCTACTAACAGCCCATGTAAGAAGGTTAGCAATAGGGAATTTCTCTTCAAAATCCTTTGAGGTACTAAGCCTTCTTGGGATGATGAACCCACCGTTGGAGGAACATAGTCCTTGATTTTGTTCTTGTTCTTTATAGAACCATCACGCTTGGAGGAAGAAGCCATTAAAAAAGAAGAAGGAGGAGATTTTGTGTTGAAGAGAATTAGAGAAAGGATGGAAAACAAAGATGCAAATCAGAAGCTCAGGAAATTATGAAATTCAAGGGAAAAGAATGTTGCGTATAAGTAAAATTTTGGCGGCTAAATTCATGGCCATGATTACCTCGATAATCGGCAAAAGTAGTGCTGAATCATGGGATGACACGTGTTCGGGGCATTAAAAAAGGAAAGAAATGCATTTAATCAACTGCCAAAAACCTTTAGAGTGAGTTATATTATGTCTCGCCAAAAAGGTGTTTCTACCAACTTCTCGGTAACACAAAGTTATGTCACCGGAAGCAGGGGGACTATCTATATAGGGTAAAATATGATATGACACGTGGTTTTCTAAAAGGAGGACACGTGGAACCCAAGATAGGGATGGCCGAAGACCGAACGCAACCATTGCGCTTGTCACCAGTTTAATGCTCTGCGCCCGGTAGCATTTACTAAGAAATATTCTGCAACATTAAGAGTGGCGGTCCATTTCAGAGAATTTGGCATTTATGTTCACCGTTACATATTCATCAATGACCCTCATAATAGACATTAAAGGAGGACACGATCCTAGGACAACATTCCCTAGACATAGCTATAAATAGTGAGCTCAGTTATCATTGTAAAGAACACAAATTTTCTGGCTATACAAAGTTTAATACAATCTTACTTTCTTGTCTTTTGCTCACATCATCGTTGTGCCCGAAAACCTTGTTACCAGAACTATCATCTATGTTGTTCGTCAACATTTTAAGGCTAAGTATTGTGCATTTCTTTAATTTTTTCTTTATTTCAGGATTAAATTAGTTCACTTGTCTAGAAACCACGTATAAATTCAAATGTACCCTTTTACGGGTAAACCGTGAGTTATTAAAATAAATATGGCAGAGACTAACGATACCCAATTATGTTGCCTAAAGGAGTGGAAAACTTATACGTGATCCTAAATAATATCTAAATTATCAAATTACTAAAGTACATGTTAAGCATGGGTAAACAAGGCTGTGACTAGTGGTAATTGAAAACTGTGAGAGATCGACACTAGACGTCAAAAAAATATTACGTAATGCATTCCATAAGCTAAACCTTGGTGATATATGTGCTTTGTGTAAAGTAGGAGATACCAGGTAACAAGTGTTAGTAATTGGTAATACTATAATATAATATTACGAAATAGTAAATTTCTGTAACATAAAATAGAAACAAGTAATAACAGAAATAGGCAAAACTGGAGATTACCAGAAACCAAAATCAGTAAATATATTTCGGAATAAAATCGAGCCCACTGAATGAACAGTGTGTCTTTAAGGAATTATACCCTCATGTACCTGAGGTGTTGGAATATTATCCTCCCAGGATAGAATCATTTAACTCACCAGAGTATCGGTACCAAAAATGCCGGTGCAACAACAAACCACTTGAAGGTTGTAAACCACACTGGAATTTAATCATGCAGAAGAAGGAGAAGAAGTTTAGAAAATTTTGTAAGGAAAGATTCTGGGATCAAGCCATATTTATAGCCATTTTTTGGCACAAAACTTTTCAGAAACAACCATAGTTGTTGGAAAAGGTGGGAACGGTTCCCATTTAAATATTCTGGGAAATTATTTTAAATTAATCCGGGAAAGAAATGAATCGGGTCGCGTTGCGAGTCCAGTGTTATTCCGGGTTGACTTTTTATTAATTAATTAAATAATTGAAAGAAATTTTGTTCAAAAAGATTAATCAGTCAATCTTTGACCAAAGCCGAGCCGAGCGAGCGAGCGAGCGACGGTGCGAGGCTTACTTTCTTTTCAACCCATTTAACACCAAGGGAAGTACTTTCTCAATATAAGCACATTCACTTTTTTTTACACCAGCAATGAGGGACACTTGCTCTTTCCAAAGCAAAAGGGAGCTCAATTTCCCTTCACTTTCATCCCTCTATTTTCCATTCACCAATCTTTTAATCCCAACAATCCCTCACATGAATGGGGAATGGCTATAAGACAAAGGAATGCACAGATGAGTATGTGATTTACATGCAAGGATTCATTGCATCTGGATAAGTAGGTTTCCCTTTGAACTTTCCGTAGTGAACTTATATCGCATATAGTCAATCAATCGGTAGATTTGATATCTTTGAACCGTCGAGCTTTGTTGTATACCTATACAACATAAGTCACATAATCAACCCTTAACCATATATGGTTCTCAAGGTTGTGTTCATTTCAGCCATGAACACTGCCTGATTTTATGAGTGCTTAGAAAGTGGGCCTTTACTTTTATTCCCCTTAAAGCGGTTTACACTTCACACTCACATAGGTGATATATAAACGTGTAATCCTATAGACACACTATTTGGTCATTTCTTGGTAGACTTAGCAAATCATTAAAAATCTTTTAGCTTTATTGACTCGTCAAAAAAGGCCTTAATGATTTACCCTTATTTTTTAACATTATCTTCATCACGAGAATGGGTTGAGTTATTTGACAATGTTGAAATATCATTCATAACTTTGTTTGATCTCTTTGAACCTAGCTCTTGGGATCTCCAGTGTGCTAGGTAGAGTTACCTCCATGATGACTTGTCCCAGGCCTTAATCTCGTTCCCTTTGATGATCTTTCAACTACCTCTCTAGATAGGCTTTTTGTAAGTGGATTCGACACTTTATCTTTGGATTTACATAGTCAATCCTTATAACACTAATAGAGAGTAGTTGTCTAACGGCATTGTGTCTCCGTCGTATGTGAAGAGATTGTTCATTATACATAACGCTCTCTTCCCTGCCTATTGTTGCTTGACTATCACAATGTATACATATAGGTGCCAAAGGTTTGGGCCAAAATAGAATATCTTCCAAGAAATTCTGGAGCCATTTAACTTCTTCACCGACTTTGTCTAAAGTTATGAATTTAGATTCCATTGTAGAAGGGGAGATGCACATTTGTTTGGATGATTTCCATGATAGTGCTCCACTCACAATAATAAAAATATATCCACTCATGGATTTAACTTCATATGATCCGGTGATCCAATTTGCATCACTATATCCCTCAATCACGGAGGGATATTTGTTATAATGCAGAGCATAGTCTTGGGTATGTTTCAGATATCCCAAAACTCGGTTCATTTCCATCCAATGTATTTAATTGATATTACTTGTAAACCGACTCAGTTTTCTAATAGCACATGCTATATCTGGTCGCGTACAATTCATGATATACAACAAACTTCCCAATACTCTTGAATAGTCTAGTTGTGAGTCACTTTCACCTTCATTATTTTGAAGTGCGTAACTCACATCAATTGGAGTCTTGGCAATCTTGAAATCCAAATACTTAAACCTTGTGGAGTCTTGTGAATTCTGAATCCTAAGATAACATCAGCAACTCCTAAATCTTTCATGTCTAATTTGCTGGCCAGCATGCGCTTAGTAGCATTTATATCTGCCATATCTTTGCTCATTATCAACATATAAACAAACAATGAATTCATACCAGAAGTGTTTGTAAACACATTTGTCACACTCGTTGATTTTAAACCCTCTTGCTAACATTGTTTGGTCAAATTTGCATTGATATTGTTTGGGTGGTTGTTTAAGTCCATAAAGCAACTTAACAAGTTTGCACACTTTCTTTTCTTTATCCAGAACCACAAAACCCTCAGGTTGTTCCATGTGAATATCTTCCTCCAATTCTCCATTTAAGAAAGTTGTTTTAACATCCATTTAATGGATTTCAAGATCATACACGGCCTCCGGTGCCACTAACACCCTAATAGATGTTATCCTCATTACTGGCGAGTAAATTTCAAAGTAATCAAGGCCTTCCTTTTATCTTTAACATTTGACAACAAGTCTTGCCTTATATTTGTCAATAGTGCCATCAACTTTCATTTTCCGTTTAAAGATCCATTTCGAACCTAAAGGCTTATTTCCTGGAGGAAGATCAACCAATCTAATGTATGATTATTCAAAATTGATAGAATCTCACTATTGATTGCCTCTTTCCAAAAAGCTGAATCGGAAGATGATATAGCTGCTTTGAAAGTTTGAGGGTCACTTTCAAGGAAAAATGTCACAAAATCTAGTCCAAAGGAAGTATATGTTCTTTGACGTTTAATATGTCTTGGATAGTCTTCACTTGGAGTATTTTAATTTAGTTCTTCTTGTGGTCATTTAGGTCTTTCACCTAACGACTCGTATTCATTTTTATATGGATAGACGCTTTCAAAGAATTCAGCATTATCTGATTCAATTATCGTATTAACATGAATTTTTGGATTATCAGATTTATGAACCAAAAATCGACATGATTTACTATTTGTAGCATATCCAATAAAAATACAATCCATAATTTTTGGTCCAATCTTTACCCTTTTGGGTAAAGGTACTTGTACCTTTGTAAACACCCCCACAATTTGAAATATTTCAAGTTGGTTTTCTTCCTTTCCATTTTTCATATGGAATAGATTGTGTTTTGTTGTGGGGTACTTTGTTGAGTATTCGGTTAGCTGTAAGGATAACTTCCCCCCACAAATTCTTCAGTAAGCCGGAACTTATTAACAAGGCATTCATCATTTCCTTTAATGTCCGTCTTTTTCTTTCCGCATTTCCATTGGATTGAGGTGTAAAGGGGGGCAGTAGTTTGATAGATAATTTTATATTCTAAACATATTCCGGAAAACGAAGATTCGTATTCTCCAATCCTATCACTTCTAATCATTTTAATATTTTTATTCAATTGATTCTCCACTTCATTCTTGTATTGCATAAATACTTCAATTGTTTCATCATTATTATTAAGTAAATAAATATAACATTATCGAGTACAATCGTCAATAAAAATTATAAAATACTTTTTCCCACCACGAGATGGTGTTGACTTCATATCATAAATGTCAGTATGAATTAAGTCTAAAGAATTTGAATTCTTTTCAACAGACTTATAAGGATGTTTTACAAACATAGATTCAACACATATTTGATATTTTGATTTATTATACTCGAATTTAGTCAATACTTATAAATTAATTAACTTGCGCAAGGTTTTGTAATTGACAAGTCTTAAACGAATATGTCATAAATCATTTGAATTCAATAAATAAGAAGAAGCTGAAATTTTATTAATATTGTTAACAACCATTACATTGAATTTGAAAAGGCCCTCTGTGAGGTAGTCCTTTCGAACATACATATCATTCTTTCTTACAACAACTTTTTCAAATACAAATACACATTTGAATCCATTCTTAACAAGTAAAGAAGTTGAAACTAAAATTTTCCTAATAGTAGGAACATGAAGAAGGTCGTTGAGCGTTAACACCTTGCCAGAAGTCATCTTCAGGAATATCTTCCCATAACCCTCAATCTTGGTTGTTGCAGTATTTCCCATGGAAAGCTCTTCTTCAGGACCAGCAGTAGAGTAAGTCGCAAATGCTTCTTTGACAGCACAAACATGTCGAGTATCTCCAGAGTCAATCCACCACTCATTCGGATATCCAACTAAGTTGCATTCCGAAAGTATTGCACACAGATCATCAATATCATCATTTTTCTCCACTATGTTGGCATGTCCCTTTTCTTGGCCTTTATCGGGAGACGATAATCAGGGGCTTTGTGACCATCTATCCACAATTGCAGCAGTTGCCCTTGAATTTCTTCTTGTTCTTCTTCTTAGTCTGTCCGGAAGACCTCTTCCTCTTCATACTTCTTGGAGCAGTCTCCTCAACGATATTAGCTCCCATAATTATTAAATTTCCACGAGACTTCTTCTCGGCTACTTTGTTATCTTCCTTAATTTTGAGACGAATCACAAGATCTTCCAACTTCATTTCTTTGCGCTTGTGCTTTAGATAGTTTTTGTAATCTCTCCATGAAAGGAAACTTTTTAATCATTTCAGCCACTTGGAATGCTTCATTCACTATCATACATTCAGCAATAAGGTCGTGAAAAATAAGTTGAAGCTCTTGAACTTGGGTTCCAACGGTTTTGTTGTTTATCATTAATTGTCTAGAAACTTTGCAACCACAAACTTTTTCAAGCATGCATCTTCAGTCTTGTACTTATTCTCAAGTACATCCCATAATTCTTTCGAAGTATTCATAGCACTGTAGACATTGTACAAGTCATCCTCCAAAGCACTTAGGATATAGCTTTTGCAAAGAAAATTTGTCTGTTTTCATGCCTCAACAATCATAAACTTCTCATTTTCTAGCATGTCGGCGGCAGGCACTGGAGGGTCTTCACTGGTGAACTTCTGCATACCAAGTGTGGTAAGCCAAAAAAACACCCTTTGCTGTCATCCTTTGAAGTTGACTCCAAAATATTTTCCCGATTTTTTGGCCGCTAGTACAGTAGTTAGGCTTGACGAGGGTATCATCGTTTCCGCAACAATCGCAGAAGAATTTCCATTATCAATTGCCATTTCTCACTGTCCACAACAGAAGAGTTCAATTAATAGCAAAAAAATAAAAAAATAAACAACACTGTAATTAATGATAAATGATACGTTTAATAAACAAAATCAAAATTTTGTATATACTGGTTCATAATAAAACGATAAAGTTTTTATGTTCTTCAAATCGTTTCTAAATTTTAATACTCTGATGAAGTTTTTATATCTTCAAATCAGAAATAGAAAAATTCATACGCAGTAGAAAACCACAAAGGTTTTAATCTCCAAATCGGAATATAGATTACAGTATATTAATAATTTCCTTAAGATTATTAGTAATCTGTAATACTATAATATAATATTACGAAACAGTAAATTTCTTTATCATAAAACAGAAACAAGAAAAAATAGAAATAGGCAAAAACTGGAGATTACCATAACCCAGAATCAGTGGATATATTGCGGAATAAAATTGAGCCCACTAAATGCACAATATGTCCTTAAAAAAAATATTCCCTAAAAGTACCTGAGGTGTTAGAAAATTTATGCATAAGCTATGAGTTTGTACTCTGTTATCGTCTAATGTTCTTTAGTATTTAACTATTTATGATGAAATCGTAACACGTACCTGCCGTTATTACCATTAAACAAAATTGTTACGTGTGGAAAAAGAATGAGAGTATGGAATATGAGTGATCGTTACGTGTGTGAGCTAGTGAAAAAAAAACTACAAGCTTACGATATCAAAAACAGATATTCTCTTTTAGAAATTCCTCTAGCTACCTGCTTCACTTTTTCCCTTTTTGCTCGTCTGAGCTGATTCTACTGCTCAGTAATGCGATGCACCATTAATGTTTACTGCGGTATACGATCGAAATCGGACATATCCGATTTCATCGGAAGGGGAGTTACCTCGGGGGTAGCTGCGTAATAAATCATGCTCGAGCTCGAAGATAGAACATCGAACATGGAGATCAAAGTGTTCATTGAGATTGAGGCCAGCAACAATTGAGACCAAGTATGATTGAATTTGAGTATGGCGTAATAATGGAATGTCGATATATCAGTAACCGGTCAAAGATCACAGCGGAAATTCCGGAACAGAACAAATCAAAGCGGTTATTGATGCCAATCGTAGGATTTATTTCCATTATTAGAATTGTAACTTATTTAGGATTCCTCTATTATATAAAGAGGGATCTCATTCATTTGTAAGGACATCATATTTAACAAGAATTTATACTTCTGTTATTCTCTTTATTTTGCTCATTGTTCATAAGAATTGTTTCGTTCTCTACTGTTCTAATTACCTCCACCTCGAGACTATCTCGAATCGGGGTCGAAGCGTTGCTTTCACACTGGTTTGATTTATTTTATTATCCAATTTATCTATTTAATTCATTGTTTATCAACTAGTATTGAATTAAATTGCATATACTTAAAACCACAATATAAGTTTAATTGTTACTCGAATTTTAGGGTAAACAGTTTGGCGCCCACCGTGGGGCTAAGGATAATAGTGATTGTTCAGTACTGATTCTGATAAAACACACTATTTTACGCTTGTTCTTTTCAAGAATTTTTGCTTTCAGGTTAAAACATGTCAAACTCACAAAATGCATCCACACACGGTGACAATGGCCTCAGATTACACGGGAAAAACGAAAATGTGATTGCTCCAGGAGTCGAGGTGCCACAGGTCAATCTGGGGGGAGCACCGGTTGCCAACCTAGTTGATGTCAGTTTACATGTTGCTCTAAATGCATACCTAGGCACGGATCTCAATGGGAGTGTATGCAGAGAAGGCCGATCTGGTGTCCAAGGAACGCAGGGCAGAGGAGACGAAGGAGTCAGTATCCAAGTCATATTCGAGATGCTTCAGGCTCAGCAAGCTGCTATTGCTCGGTTACAAAATCAACATAGAGCTCCGAATAGGGTCGAGCCGGAAATTACTCATTGTACCAATCCAGTACTGGAAAGGTCGAATGGTAACGAACCGGGGACTGATCCTACGATAATAAAAATACTCAAGGAGCCCACTAAAAGAATTGAATCGGGGGAGAAGAAAATCAAATCCAACGATAAAAAAGTGGAAACATACAACTCCCGAGTTGATAAGATACCGGGGGAACCGCCAATTTTGAAAGGGATGGATTCGACGAAGTTTGTACAAAAGCCATTTCCTCCCAGTGCGGCTCCGAAACCTATTCCAAAGAAGTTTCGTATGCCAGACATGCCTAAATATAATGGTACCACCGACCCCGACGAGCATGTTACTTCCTATACATGCGCCATCAAGGGTAACGATTTGGAAGATGATGAAATCGAATACGTGTTGTTGAAAAAGTTCAGAGAGACCCTGCCGAATGGAGCAATGATTTGGTATCACAACCTACCACTGAATTCCATCGACTCATTTTCCATGTCAGCATATTCTTTCATAAAGGCGCACGTCGGGGCCATAAAGGTCGCAACAAGGAAATCAGATCTTTTCAAGATAAGACAAAGGGATAATGAAATGATGAGAGAGTTCGTGTCCCGATTTCAAATGGAGCGCATGGATTTTCCACCGGTCACAGATGATTGGGCCGTTCAAGCTTTCACTAAAGGTTAAATGAACGGAGTTCGATAGCATCACGTCAGTATTTGGTCGAGTATCCAGTTGTAACTTGGGCAGATGTGCACAATCAATATCAGTCAAAGATCAGGGTCGAGGACGACCAACTAGGAGCCCCTTCCGAATTAGTACATCCTAACAGGTTGGCAGTTATAAATCAGAGGGACGTCGATAGGGAGACAAGGTCGAACAAAGATCGATATCAACCATACACCACAGATCGAAGGAGCAATGGTCCGGGATGCAATTCTGCCCAGAATGATCAAAGAAGTGATCGAGAACAGAGCTCTGGGGAACTTATGGGCAAAAGTGGTTTTGACAAGTATGTCGATCCCACTGAGGCACATCGGTTATAAGAGTATAACTTTAGCATCGATGCTTCTGCAATTGTATCGGCAATCAGGAGGATAAAAGATACTACATGGTCTAGACCCATACAGACTGATCCTTCCCAAAGAAACCCAAATCTTATGTGCAAGTATCAAGGCACGCATGGTCATAGGACCGAGTATTGCAGACAATTAAGGGAGGAGGTAGCCCGTCTATTCAATGAGAGCCACCTTCGAGAGTTCTTCAGTGATTCAGCCAAGAATTATTTCAGGGAAAGGACGCCAATAGGAAAAATGAATACGAGGAACCCCAACATGTCATTCATATGATCGTCGGTGGGGTCGATGTTCCACAGGGACCCATATTCAAATGCACTAAGATATCAATCACTAGGAAAAAATGAACCCGAGATTATGTTCCAGAAGGCACCTTATCATTCAACGACGAAGAAGAAGAAGGAATTTCTCAGCCACACAACGACGCTCTGGTAATTTCTATCTTACTAAATAAATTTCAAGTTAAGCATATTTTAGTGGATCCAGGTAGTTCGGCAAATATCATCCGATCGAGGGTCGTGGAGCAGCTCAGCCTACAGGATCAAACCGTGCCTGCAGCTCGAGTCTTAAACAGCTTCATATGGCTAGTGAAACAACTAAAAGGGAGATTATCCTATCGATGAACGTGGCTGGAACCATTCAAGATACCAAGTTCCACGTATCGAGGGCGACATGAGGTACAATACCCTGCTCGAAAGGCCTTGGATCCAAAACATGAGGGTAGTCCCCTTAACCCTCCACCAGATGATGAAATTCCCGACGTCGGACAGTGTAAAAATAGTGTACGAGGAACATCATGCTACAAAGGAAATGTTTGATGTCGATGAGGTAACACCGATATCGACGTTATCAACCTCGGAAAAGTTGAGCATCAAAGGTAAACAGGAAGCCAAAATAGCAATCACCGCCACCAGCCTCGACCGAATCGGGGAAGCGGGAGATAGAAGAAGAAAAGGAGGATTTTCTCATCCCTCAAGCTTTTTTTGTTCTCGAAGATTCTGACGCCACCAAATCAACAGTCAAAGAGCTGGAACAGGTTATACAGATTGAGTACCTACCCGAGCGAAATGTGTAACTGGGAACAGGATTAACCCCCAAACTCAGGAAAAAGCTTATTCAATTTCTTATTTATAACATAGGTTGTTTTGCTTGGTCCCATTTAGACATGACAGGTATACCACCGTAGATAACAACGTATCGACTAAGCCTGGACCCTAAGTTCAGATCGGTAAAGAAAAAGAGAAGACCTCAGTCCGAGGTAAATCACACGTTCATAAAGGACGAGGTAACTAAACTTCTCAAAATAGGGTCCATTTGGGAGATAAGTCGTAGCCTCTAAAAAAGGGAACAAACTTAGAATGTGTGTAGACTATAAGGATTTGAACAAGGCATGCCCCAAAGATTCTTTTCCATTGCCTAACATCGATCGCATGATCGACGCCACGGCTGGCCACGAGATCCTTACTTTTCTCGATGCCTATTCCGGGTACAATGAAATTCAGATGAACTCGGAAGACCAAGAAAAGACTTGATTCATCACCAAGTACGAAACATATTGTTATAATCTAATGCCCCTCGAGCTCAAAAATGTAGGAGCTACTTACCAACGCCTAGTAAATAAAATGTTCGAAGAACAAATAGGTAAGTCAATGGAAGTGTATATTGATGACATGCTATTTAAGTCCATGCGCGTAGAGGACCATTTAGCTCAGTTGCATGAAACGTTCAAGATTCTGAGGAAATATAACATGAAGCTCAACCTAGGAAATGTGCTTTCAGGGTCGGTTCGGGAAATTTCCTTGGCTTCATGGCGTCAAATCGGGGGATCGAGATCAACCCCGATAAAATCAAGGCCATCGAAGACATCACCATTGTGGACAGTGTAAAAGCCGTGCAGAGGCTGACTGGACGGGTAGCTGCCTTAGGCCGATTCATCTCGAGGTCGTCGGATTGAAGCCACAAATGTTTCTCTCTAGTAAAAAAGAATAACGATTTCGCGTGGACCCCGGAATGCCAACATGCATTAGAGTAATTGAATCAATACCTATCGATCCCACCACTGCTTCACACTCCGAAGGAAGATGAGAAACTTTACTTGTACTTGGCAGTATCAGAAATTGCGGTAAGTGGTTTCCTGGTTCGAGAAGAGCAAGGTACGAAATTCCCTATCTATTACATAAGTCGAACTTTAGGAGGAGAAGAAACTAGATATCCACACTTAGAGAAATTGGCACTTGCACTGATAAGCGCCTCTAGAAAGTTAAAACCATACTTTCAGTGTCACCTCAGATGTGTATTAACCACTTACCCACTTCATAATATTTTGCACAAGCCCGAACTGTCGTGTCGATTGGCCAAATGGGCCATCAAACTTAGTGGGTACAATATCGAATAACAACCCCGAACAGCTATCAAGTCTCAAATTTTAGTGGACTTCGTGGCCTATTTCACGCCAACCCTCGTACCCGAAGTTGAAAAGAAAATCTTATTAAAGTAGGGTACATCATCGAGGGTATGGACCCTTCTTCACAGACGGCGCTTCGAATGTGAAGGGGTCTGGGCTAGGCATCATTTTGAAGTCGCCCACGGGGTAACACTATTAGACAATATATCAAAACTTCTAAGTTGACTAACAACGAGGTCGAGTACGAGGCCATGATTGCTGGTCTCAATCTAGCTAAAAGCTTGGGAGCAGAAGTCATTGAAGCCAAGTGTGACTCTTTACTGGTGGTGAACCAAGTAAACAAAACCTTCAAAGTTCGAGAGGATAGAATGCAAAGATATTTGGAAAAGTTGCAGGTAACTTTGCACCATTTCAAGGAATGGACTTTACAATATGTGCTTCGAGAACAAAACAGGGAGACCGATGCACATGCAAATTTTTGGTCATCGGTCGAGGAAGATGAGATCATCTCGGGGACTGTCGTTCAACTCTCGAGATACGTGATCGAGGAAGGTCATGCCGAGATAAACTCTACAAGCTTAACCTGGGATTGGAGGAATAAATATATTGAATACTTGAAAAATGGAAAGCTCCCATCGGATCCTAAAGAGTCGAGGGCCCTACGAACCAAAGCTGCTCGATTCACATTGGCCGAAGATGGAAAATTATATAGGAGAACATTCGACGGACCATTGGCAGTGTGTTTGAGACAAGGGGACACCGATTATGTTCTACGAGAGGTCCATGAAGGCACTTGTGGGAACCACTCCAGCTCCGAATCACTGATTCACAAAGTCATTAGAGTAGGATACTATTGGGATAGCATGGAAAAATACTCTAAGGAGTTTGTTCAACAATGTGATAAATGTCAAAGGCTTGCACCGATGATCCACCAGCCCGGAGAACAACTTCATCCGTTCCTATCCCCATAGCCATTCATGAAATGGGGGATGGATATGGTCGGCCCTCTGCCATTGGCCCTAGGTAAAGCTAAGTTCATTTTATTATGACTGACTATTTCTCTAAATGGGTTAAAGCACAGGCTTTCGAGAAAGTCAGAGAGAAAGAGGTTATAGACTTCATCTGGGATCACATCGTGTGTTGATATGGGATACCTGCCGAGATAGTGTGCGACAATGGAAAATAATTTATCGGCGGCAAAGTGAAGAAATTCCTCAAAGACCATAAAATAGAAAGGATATTGTCAACGCCACATCATCCTCGTGGGAACGGACAGGTCGAATCGACGAACAAGACTATCATCCAAACACTAAAGAAAAGGTTGAATGATGCTAAGGGAAAATGGAGGGAAATTCTACCCAAAGTCCTTTGGGCGTACTGAACAACATCGAAGTCTAGTACAGTGGCAACTCCGTTTTCCTTAGTATATGGCTCTAAAGCCTTGATTCCAGTAGAAGTCGGCGAACCCAGTGCCAGGTTTCGACATGCAATAGAATAATCAAATCACGAGGCTATGAATACTAGCCTCGAATTATTGGATGAAAATGAGAAGTTGCACTCATTCGAATGGCTGCACAAAAGCAACGAATAAAAAGATACTACAATATGAGAACCAACCTATGCCACTTCAGAGTTGGGGACTTAGTCCTAATAAAAGTCACCATCAACATTCGAGATCCTAATGAAGGGATGCTTAGCCCGAATTGAGAAGGACCCTACCAATTCCTCGACATTGTCAGAAAGGGGTCTTATACGCTCGGCACGATGGACGACGAACAACTGCCAAACAATTGGAACATATCACTTCTCAAACGATATTATTGCTAAGGTATGACTTTCTCCCTTTTTTCATTATATATTCGATGCTAACTTACTGCAGGTATTCGATCAAAGACATTGAGACATCAGGTTTTAACGCACGCGTTGCACTCTTTTTCCCTTAGATCAGTTTTTATCCCAAATGAGTTTTTCCGGGGAGGTTTTTAACGAGGCAACAATTATGTGCTACCTGGGGACAATTCAATAGTATCCAAGGCTTCTTTACAATCAACCTCGAATACTGGGGGACATCACCCTTGAATGTTATATTTTCGAGGAAAGTACTTCGAGGGTCTCGATAGAGAAAATTTGTAATGGGCCAAATGATCGAATGAACCGTGTCCATATAGATTAGTCGACCCCCGATGGAAAAACATGTACGCATGTATAAATTATTCAAAGAAGCATTCTTTCTATTTCAAATATCTTGTGCCTAAAAAAAATCTATTATACGAGCTCCATACTTGTTATTTTGTGAGAAATGGCTCGAGGGCGAAATGCAAATATACCTCGAAGACTCGGGGACTGCCATCGACAATCAACGTATTCGAGTTATCTAAACTCAAATTCATAAGACCTCAAAGAGGAACCCCTCGATCTATAGTCCAAGGCCGTCATTCTCAGGGACTAACATTTTGAACAAGTTCGAATTGTTATTGGGAAATAATCCCAAGAAGCATACTCAAAGGCTACAAGCAAATTAATACGGCTCGGAGACGTCCGAATCCCGCTATAAAAATAGGCCTTCGAATATTTTGAAAACCCGGTTAAAAAAAGATACCCTCGGAAGATAATCAAAAGGGCTTTGATAAAATCAGCCCTCAAAAGATCAAAAGAGCTTCGATAAAATTAGCCCTCGAAAAACCTAAAGAGGTATCAAATTATCTTAACACAAACGTGCTAAGGCACAAAAAACAAAAGGGTTTCAATCGACATCGAACCCTCAAAAAACCCGATGGGTAAAACATATATGCTAAGGCATAAAGAAATTTTCACTAAGTATTTTTAAGCCGAAAGAGGGAAGTAATATCCATATTTTAGAGGCCATATCGGCCCAATCTAATGAGCCTAAGGGCCAATACACTTAAAGTTCGAGATCTTATTCTCACTCAATTCGAACCTAAGGGTTCCACTGTTCTGAGCTCAAATAAAACTGATTTGAATGTAGCTCAAGGATTCATCATTATTTGATATAAAACCTTAAGGGGTCTATTACTGTGAGTTCAAAACTTACTCGAACTCGATTATAAAAATAGTGCAAGTATGGCTTCGATCAAACCATTCGAAATCAAAATCCCAAACATATATTATTGAGCTCGGGAACTCGCCCTCGCTTAACTAAAAAACTTAAGGGTTTGTTCTACTATAAGTTCGAGTTAGTGCTCACTCGATTATAGAGGTTGCAGCAACAAAGTTTTCACAAAGCAAAGGTAAAACAAAATTTATCACAAAATCAGAGTCAAAATGGAAAGAAAGGGAATCTTTCATATATGAAAATTATTTACAAAGACCACACAAGGTCTTACACAAAAAATCCAAAAACAAAAAGAAGAAAAAAATCCTAAGTGCATAGTCCGTCTCGGGGGCCGTTTCTTCAGAAGCTTCATCTTCATCTCCTCCACTCTCGGATTCACTCCCGGAGTCTTCATCATCGGAAAGGAGAGCTCTGGCCTCATCCTCAAATACCTTTGCACTCTCGATATCAGTCGTGAAGTCGAAGCCACGAGCATGTACCTCCTCAAGAGACACTCTCCAAGACTGGCGCCTAACATGCTCAGCAACGCAGGATAATTTAACCTCAGCAGCAATAGAAATATCCTTTTCCCGAGTGTTAGCAGCTTCGGCGTCAGCTCGGTAAAAGGCCACGAGCGCTTCCGCCTCGGATGTGGCCTTTGCAAGCTCAGCGGCTAACCAAGCCTCGAGCTCTTCAAATTTCTTGACTCGGGACAATCTCTCCTCCTTCACACTTTGGAGTTGACACTCAACCGTAGAAAGCTAGGCCCGAACTGTATCTTTCTCCGAGGCAAGACTGTCCATGTGTTGCTTCCACCCCAAAGTCTCTGTTTCTTTCATCTTAGCTTCCACGCAAAGTTGCTCAACCAATTTTGCTTTCTACTGAACCTGCAGGATAAAAGTTTTAATCGCCAATGTCAAGATAATACATAACAAGCTCCCAAAAAATTTACATTACCCATTCGATGAGCTCGGTCTGATCTTGATGAGCTCTTGTCAGTTCGGTTCGAAGGCTCCTGGTCTCATCTTCTTTTTGCACATAGAGAAGTTTGAGGGCGTCTCTCTCCTCCGTGATATTTTTAAGATCATCCTCACATCGGCTCAGCTTAGCAGGGTATTTGGAGGGCGTTTCTCGATGGAGCATCGTAGCCTGTGCAGAAAGGAAAGAAATCAGACATCAAGAAATAAAAATAAACACAGACATGATAACAAGGGCTAAAACTTACTTGGTTCAGAAGCCGCTAAGCCTCATAAAAAATGAGTGATGCATCTAGGTCGGGACCATCATCGACCCCCGCGAAGCAGTCGCGGAATATATCATCCCCTTCGTGGGTCGTCCCCACTTTGGGGGTTCCCAAAGTCCGGGCTTCTCAAAATTTCCCTTCAGAAAATGTGGGGCCAGGCGGCGAATCCTCAATATTAGTATCCCCAAGTATATTCATTTAGGGAATTCTCTTATCTTTAAAGGGCCTCATAACTAGGCCCTTCGGGCACACTCGTCGGTTGTTCATCACGGCGGGAGGCATCATCAACACTAGAAGACTCGGGGACTCTGCTCGAACCTTCTTTCGAGATCACCTCGATCCGTGGCTGAACCTCCTCGACCGTCACCGGTTAACATTTTTTGAAGATTCAGTGCTTCCCCCCTTCCGAACCACCAGTAGGCAGTCAACATCCATCCTTGTCTTCCTCTCGTAGTGTTTGGACTACATCGGCGGACAGAAGGGTAGGATCAGTCTTCAACTTTCGAGCCTTGCTCTTCCTAGGCTTCGGAGTATCAGGAGGCGAGGCCCTTCTCCTTTTCTTTTCTTTAGTCGGCTTAGGGACCTCCTCTTCCCCGGATGGAGACAGCCTCATGGCGAAATTGTATCCGAGACCTGTATGAGAAGAAATCAAGTTAAAAATATTATTTCACAAGAAAGCACCAAACACAGACAGAGGAACTTACCATGATTTTTGGCCTCCCATAGACCCTTGGACAAATCGCGCCACGAGCACTCAGTATACAAAGAGGTTGAGGCCAGTTGTCGAGCCCAACCTGCAAGGTTCGGAACTGCACCAGGAAACTAAGGGGAAACTTCACCATAAAGAAGAATATAGATGAAAAGAGGTAAAGGAAGCATAACAAGTAATCAAACGTTATCGGTGAGGTTATACTTACACTTCATGTTCCATTCTTCGGGGAATGGAATATTCTCGGCGGGGATTAAGTCGGAGGTCCTGACTCGGACAAATCGGCCTATCCATCCTCGATCTTTGTCCTCGTCTATGCTTGAGAACAGCACCTTCGTGGCCTGGCACTAAAGCCTTACCAATCCGCCCCGATAAAGATGGGGGTTGTATAGCCTAATGAGATTATCGAGGTTTAAAGACATCCCCTCGACCTTGCTCGTGAAGAATCTGAGAAAAATGACGATGCGCCAAAAAGAGGGGTAGATCTGTCCTAGGGTTACCCTGTATTGGCGGAAAAAGTCGAGTATGACGGGATCAACGGGGCCCAATATGAAAGGGTAAGTATACACACTTAAGAACCCTTTCACATGAGTGGTGATGTCCTCCTCGGGGGTAGGAATCACCACTTCTTTATTCTCCCAGTGGCAGTCTTTTTTAACCCACTCGAGATCAACTTCGGTTATCGAACAGATTATCTATACATAAGCTCGCATCGGCCAGGAACCGAAGAGGGTTTTTCGACTTTAAAGTCGGAAGTAAGTTCACACGGCCCGAGAATGCACTCTTCAATACGTGGCTCCGCCGGTGTTTTGTCATCGGCCGGCCGCGATGAGGAGGCCTTCTCTTTTTGAGGAAGATTCTTGGATGTTTTTTCCATTGATATATGAAGTTTAAGAAAGAAGAAGGTGGAATTTGTGTTTTAATAAGAGATTGGCAAACGGAAACTAGCAAAGATGATGAACTTGAAGAGAATAGAAGAGCTTTTAGAGATTAGAAAAAGTTTTGAAAGTAAAGTTTGAGAAGATTATGAAAGTGATCTATTTTTAATGGCCATTTCGACCGTTTGAAAGCATTGGTGAGACGACCATCAACTGGCATTAATTAATGACCTTAGGAACTATGCAGACAAGATGCGGCGCTTCAATCACTTTTGTCGCTTGCGTCACAAGATTGACGTCATAATTGATTGAGGTATTAAATCGGAGTCTCAAGTTCGTTTCTTCTCGTTACACTCCAAAAAATGAGGGACTATCTATATACGGTCGAAATCGGACATACCCGATTTCATTGGCAAGGGAATTACCTTGAGGGTAGCTCCGTATAGATCAGGCTCGAGCTCGAAGATAGAACATCGAACCTAGAGATCGAAGTATTCATTGAGATCGAGGACAGCAACAATCGCGACCAAGCATGATTGACGTCGAGTAAGACATAATAACGGAATGTCGAGATATCAGTAACCGGTCAAAAATCACGGCGGGAATCCCGGAACAGAACAAATAGAAGTGGTTATTGATGCCAATCGTGGAATTTATTTCCATTATTAGAATTGTAACTTATTTAGGATTAGTCTATTATATAAAGAGGGATCCCATTCATTTGTAAGGGCATCATATTTCACTGACAAGAATTTATACTTCTGCTATTCTCTTTATTTTGCTCATTGTTCATAAGAATTGTTTCGTTCTCTATTGTTCTAATTACCCCCACCTCGAGACAATCTCGAATCGAGTTCAAAACAACTGCCATTGTATTTGTATTAAAATTCTACATGCAGCAGCCTTTTTGTATTTTTTAAAGTGTTACTTTTGGCAGCTTTTCTTCTACTAATATGCTTCCTTTGGTGGAAGATCATTTTGTATGTTTTGCCGGCTCTAGTAAATGCTTAATACTTTTTGTTTTTGGCATTTTGACCATCTATTTCTACGGGAACTTCATAATGCATGTTTGTTAATGCAATATCTTTTTGATAACGAATTGCATACTAATACACCGAATTCGAAACCAAAATGTGATTCTTTTAAACTCAAATAATCAGAATGTGTAAAAAAAAATATAGTGACTTTTTTATATATAACGCCCTTTTAAAGGGCGCTATACCTTAACGGTCATTTGCCCGTTAAGGTATATTTGAATCCACATTGCACAGGAAAAGCAGATAAATAGAATTTAATATATCAAAAGAGGAATAGAGCGTTGGGTGGTGAAACGGTTAAAGGCGAGGTATAAAGTTGGTTTTGGCCTCGAAGTTGAGGGTTCGATTCCTTCCAACAGTATTATTTTGTTTTCCTATTTCTTTTTCATTTTTCATTTCTTTTCATTATTTGGTTTAAGTATTTAGATATGAATATTTTAATATTTATAATTACTTTTCAATGTAATTTAAATAATTTAATATTTTATTAGAAAATTATGATTTTTCAATTCATTTAAATAAAAAAGCCTTTTATTATTTCGTTAAAAAATCTACCGACATTTTTAATAGTTGTTATTTAGTATTACACGTAAAAGAAATTATTTTTTTCTCCTTTTATTTTCAAATTAGAATTATGAGTTTCATTTTATATTTAAATTTTTCATAAGAGAATAATATATATAGTTTAATCTATTGCTTGAATTTCTTTTATTTTTCGATATCTTTCTTTTTAAATTTAGTTATTAAAATTTTATTATATTTACACTATATGAGTTTTATTAATCAAAATTCTAACTATAAATCTTATAATTTTCTTATTATTAAATATAAATTATTATAAATATTTAATCTTTAAAATTATAATCGAAGAATTATTATTATCTAAGTAATGGATTATGATTTTCATATTCTTATTAGGACAATTAATTAAATGATTGTTCATAAACTAAATGGTTATAATACAGTTTAGTTTATGAAAATTTAGTATAGAAAAATTAATTAAATGGTTTTTCATAAATTAAAGGGTTATATTTAGTTTAGTTTAGGATAATTCTTATTAGAAAAAATTTAGTCTATGAGCAGTCATATAATTAGTTTTCCTAATAAGAATATAAGAATTATGTTCTATTACTTAGCTAATAATAATCCTAATGGATTATAAGAACAACCATATTCTTATTTAAAAAATTTAAATGGAGAATACATAATAACCAAGGAATAAAAGGAGAAATAAAAAAATACATTTCAAGGAAATAAAAATATTATTGGAATTTTGATTAATAACTAAAATTTTAATAGCTAAATTTAAAAAGAAAAATCTTACAAAATAAAAGAATTCGAAGTAATAGATTAAATTGTATATATTAATAAATACAAAATAGCAACTATTAATATCGGTAGATTTTTTAACGAAATAATAAAAGGCTTTTTTTTTTTTTTTACTTTAAATGAATTCAGAAATCACAATTTTTTAATAAATATTAAAGTATTTATATCTAAATACTTAACCAAATAATTAAAAGAAACGAGAAATGAAAAAGAAATAGGAAAACAAAATAATGACGGTGGAAGAAATCGAACCCTAGACCTCAAGGCCAAAACCAACTTCATACCTAGTCTTTAACCATTGCAACACCCAACACTCTATTCCTCTTTTAATACATTAAATTCTATTTATATGTTTTTCCTGTGCCATGTAGATTCAAATTTAGCGCATTTTTAAAGGGGGTTATACCTTAACGGACAAACGGCCGTTAAGATATAGCGCCCTATAAAGGACGTGATATATAAAAAGGTCACTATATTTTTCATACATTTTGATTTTTTGAATCCAAAAGAACCACATTTTGATTCTGGACTCCTAATACACCTTTCACTCTATATTCTTTATACACACCTAACTTCTCTTTTTCTAAATTTATAATTTTTATTTTTTCAAGAAAACCAATCAAATGTTATAATGACTAGCTAGAAATGCTTGAAGTGTTAACAAAAATCATTATGGATGGAAGGGTGGAAAAACTTGAACGTCTAAGTTAAAAAGGTATACACCGAGGTTTACAGGGAGCTTTTGCATCTATTTTCGATTTTTTGGTCACAATTGAACTTATAACTTACAAAAAAAAAAAAAAAAAAAAAAAAAAAAAAAAAAAAAAAAGAAAATGGTTGCAAGTCCACCAACTTTACATCAACTTCAGACTTATCGGGTCTGAACACTTAAGGCCAAAAGGTCTGAAGTCCAACAAATGTTTTCCTACACTCAAGGCCAATAAGTCTGAAGTGGAAAATTGCACTTAAGATGCACTTAAGACCAAATAGATGTGAAGTGCAACCAATAAGTCTGAAGTGGAAAATTGCACTTAAGACCAAATAGATGTGAAGTGCAACCAATGATTTCATGCACTTAAGGTCAATAAGTTTGAAGTGAAAAATAACACTTCAAATGCACTTAAAGGTCGAAATATCTTAAGTGCAACAAATGTTTTCCCACACTTAAGGCCAATAAATTTGAAGTGAAAAAATTGCACTTCTGATGCACTTAAGGCCAAAAAGTGCAACCAACGTTTTCATACACTTAAGACCAAATAGGCCTGAAATGCAAATTGGCGAGAAACATAAATTTGTTTTTCGAATTTTAAAAATCAAATATACGATTTAATATCTAAATTTATTCCAAATGAGCTCAAATTTGAAACATGACCTCCAAATATCATAAAAAACAAACCCCAATCATCGATTTGTCAAAACAACAATAAATCTAACGAACCCATTTTACAACTAAGAAAAAGAAAAAGAAAAAACCCTAAGCAATAGTAAAAAATAAAGCGCCACAACAGCTCATCACTGTAAACATCATAAACTACCTTGAAATATGTTCATAAACACCATATAAAATCACTGTTACCTGAAGAAGAAGATAAAGAAGAAGAAAGAGGAGAAAAAAGCTTGAAGTTGTTTAAATAACGAGTACAAGTTAAAGAAAATTCAAAAAATAAATACAGGTTAAATGAGAAGGACCAAATATGACGCCCCGTATAATTTTTACGGTTTATAATCGAGTGACATCGATGGAGTCGTTCACATAATAAGTGTATGTTCAATTATCATTGACCTCTCTCTGTTTTCCCTAATATAAAGTGGGAAAAAAAACCTTAATAGGCGCGTTAGAGCACAATGTTTAATTATAACGTGGTGGTTCATCTTCTCTCCGCACTATTCGTGGGTCCATCAAAATAATTTTTTAAAAGAAAAGAACCTTGAAGGCATCCCTTGAGGAGGGTAACTAATCTTACTATTCTATAGATGAAAATTTGTGTTGAATTTAGCTAAGGGAATGTCATTAATAATGATTATGTAAAGAGTAGTGAATTCTTTTGCAAGCATCAAGAGGGTCACCCTCTGTCTCTCTTGTTTGGACAAGAGGGCCAACACTTTTTGTTTGCTTCCTCAAATGTACAAAGATAGTATAGTAGTAGTATTGATTAAGTTAGGCATCAGAATTGTGAACATCAAAATAACAGGGAAAGAAAGAAAAACAAAAACAAAAAAATCTAGTATCTAATCTTTTATCATACAACTTTGTCTTTATGTTTTCTTTCTTGCTGCTAGGTATAGATCAGATAGCTTGGAGCTGCATTCTTCAATAATTCATTTGGAGTCATCTGTTTGGCTTTTTCTTCCAATCACAGAATATGAACTCTCTGAACATTATATATTAGCTCCTCCTGTTTCTCAGGATTAAATTAAAGCCTTTTTCCTGCAAAAAGACAGATTAGTTCATCACATTCTAATTTGGGAAAAATCCTGAGATCCCTTTGATCCTTCTTCAAGGTGATAGTCTGAATTTAATGTACATTTTCTTGATTCTTCTATCCAACTTAATTATTCCCTTTGTTTTCCTCCTTTTTAAATTTCTGTAAAACTTTCATGCTATTGTCTCAATATGGTTCTTTTCTTAGTATCATAATACAAACTATTACTTAGTGCCACTGTGTTAAGAGCGTTAAAAATGAGAAATATCTTATGATGGAACTGATACATATATACAGTATAAACAGGCCAAAGTGGATATACTTGATGGTGTAGTGTGTTAGAAATGAAAAGGGTATTCATAATTATGCTAAATACCTTCTCTGGGAATCATCATTTGGATATTGAAAGAAGGGGAAAGAAGTGCAGAGTACACGCATCTATATTTTCATATTTAGTTACTGATTTTTGTCACTACCAGTATCATTCAAAGTTCAAACATTTGTAACATGCTAGTTCTCTATTTTCCTAGTTAGCATATCATATTAATTTACTGTGAAAAGTTACTTGCTGATAGTGTAAAAGACATAATTATATACAATAAAGTTTTAATGATCTTCTGGTACTTAACAAACTGCTCCATTTTTTGCACCAGGACATGCCTTCTATCCATTTCAATTAGTGCATTAATTATAAGCTAGTAGTAGTCAGAGACAGAGATAGAGCCCTTTGGCTCCAATTTCTAGAGGTTTGATCAGTGAAGTAGGAGGAAATGAGTGAGTTTGGTTCAGAAAGTCCAAGGCCATGGAGTAGATACACAAGTTCAGAATCACAAGCACAAGGGAAGAATTTAGGGTCATCGGCGAATGCCATTTCATTTGGATTTGTAGCTACAGCTATTCTCATATCCATGTTTCTTATCATGGCTCTCTTTGAGCATCTCTTTAAGCCCACTTCTTCACCTGATCAAGATCGCGTCGACAGTTCCTTGGAATCAGGGCCACTGCAGAAGCTTGCAAGTTCCCAAAGAGTAAGTTTCTCACTACTCTTGAAAGAGAGCCAGGAATTACTCTGTTTACTAATAAGTAATAGTAGTTTTTATTTAGAGAAAGCAGCAGTTTCATACATGCCAATCCTATGTTGTTATAAAATATTGTTAGAAATATGTCTTGAATTTTGTCTATTCAAATTTGCCAAGTTGCTTAGAGTAATTAAGCTGGCTTGTAGCTTGATTAGAAATTGGAGTAAGTTGGCTGGCAACTTGATTAAAACTTGGAGTCAGTCAGTCTTGGGCTAAGTTTTTGGCAAAATTAGAGTGAGATCACTATTTGAATGTAGGCATAATTGGCTGAACCATGCAACTCTTGGTGTCACATTTATTCCTATGCCATTGTTACTAATATCATATTCTGTAGTTTTGTATCAACAAATATACCAATGAATCCTTCCCATGATGTAACAAATCACTGAATACCTTGTAATACTGAACAAGAAATACAGCAACAAATTTCCAAAAAGATATGCTTCTGGAGTCATATTATTTGACTGATTACTATATTATCTCTTTCAGGTATCGACAACGTCATATGCATCGGATTACACTGTATTGATGCCAGGACAGCAATATCCAACCTTCATTGCCCAGCCTGCTCCACTGCCTTGTCCAAGGGAAGCAGTTTATTGGCCTTCCCATGAACATAGTTTTGCCTTCCCCTAGGGCCTAGCTCAATGATTCTAAAGGACTAATCATTGTCATTACATACTTAACTCTTACGAATGATCAAGTAGTCGTTGAATTCTTCATCCGATCAATGATCTAGCACGCTACTCTGACCGGAATGGGAAGCCACAGAAGGAAAACTGAATTTTGCAATGTAGAGAAGCAAAGAAAATCTTTGATGTCAACAAAACTCCCCTAGGTTGAGCTTTAAAATTTAAGTTTATTGTTTTGGGACTAAGTTATTTTGGAGTGTGGTCTGAACTGATACCATCTAGTGCTTTGCATAGTTATTGTAGTTAAGCTTGTGCTATATCATTCTACTCCATGGCATGAAGCTTGTTCTATATAATTGAGATCCACAGTTCAAATCCCATCCATAGCAATAGCGAGCAACGATGATCGTGATATGTTAGTATGTAACATATTTTCCTTATATTAAACATACATATGTAAAATGCAATCTATTTTCCAACAGAGTAAAGTGCTTTGGCTTTTTCATGAATATCAACATCAGGAAATTAGCTGTCGACCCATCCTTCCCTGTAGATTTTGCTTCCTTTTGTAGTCGGTCATGTCCGTTGTATGTATCAACAAATTTCAAGTTGGAAGACTTTAGGAAGAGAGGAGAGGTGGCTAAGTGGTTACTCCTGACTGGCCACATCACCTTCCATAAATAACATGAAATGAATAAGACTCCTGAAACCGGTTCTGAATATATTTATACTACATGTTTTGGCCACTCTATCAAGCTTCCCAAATTTCATCATCTTTCCCAGGGATGTCCAATCCTATTGCTACTAGTTACACCCCTAAAACTAAAACGAACCAACATCTCTCCTATTGCTTTGTAAACTTACCAAGCTAATTACTGTAATTTAAAAGGATGCTAATATCAGTGAAGTCCTATGGCCTTCTAGTTGTGGTGGTCAACTAGCCTTTTCCCCCCTTCTTTTATAGTATATATTATGGTAAGTTAAATGGAACTTTACTTGTATAAGAGATCTAAGGACTGAAGCAGCGTTTTTCTCTTTGTAACGACCCGACCGGTCGTTTTGAGCTCTTTGAGGTCATGAACAACTCCGTTTCAGGTGTTATGACTTGTAGGTGTGGTCGGAATTTAATTTCGGGAAGTTCGGAGTCAAATTGGAAGGAAAATTCTCATTTTAGAAGCCTTAAGTTGGAAAAAATTGACTAAGATTGGAATTCTGAGTAAATGACCTCCGAATCAGGATTTGAAGGTTTATGCAGGTTTGTATGATGATTTTAGACTGGGGCATATGTCCGGATCGGGCTTTGGATAACCCGGGAGTGTTTCGGTGTATATTATGGAAGTCAGCAATTTTAAAGAAATTTCCTAAGTTTGGCTTGAAGCGCATTTCTGTGATATTGATGTCCCTTTCGGATTACAAGCCTGGGAATAGCTTCATATGGTGATTCTGGAGATGGGAGCGTGATCGGAAGTGAATACGGATGTCCGTAGGTCATTTTGAAGTCATTTGGCTAAAGATAGAAATTTGAAGGTTTTTGAGAAATCCGATCGGAAGTGGAAATTTCGATATCGGGGTCGGAATGCGATTCCGGAAGTTGGAGCAGGTCCGTAATGTCGAATATGACTTGTGTGCAAAATTTGGGGTCAATCGGACGTGATTTGATAGGTTTCGGCATCAGATGTGGAAGTTTAAAATTTCAAAGTTCATAAAGTTTGGATTTGGGTGCGATTAGTGGTTTCGACGTTGTTTGATGTGATTTGAGGCCTCGAGCAAGTCCGTGGAATGTTATGGGACTGAGTCGTGTGATTGGACGGGGTCCCGGGGGCCTCGGTGTGTTTCAGGGCAAGTTCAGACCATTTTTTTTTTCTCTGTTTTGCTGCTACTGTTTCTGGTGTATCTGATGTGCTCCGCGATCGCGGTCCCTTGTGTGCGATCACGGAGAAGGAAAATGGAGGGATGTGGATTGGCTTGTGCGTTCGCGGTGAAGGGAGTGCAAACACAGTGGCTTGAGTTGTGATCTCTACGCGAACGCGGGGTAAGGTGTGCGAACGTGTAGAGGAAAGGGGAGCTGGGGGCCTGGGGGGCCGTTTGGTCTATGTGAACGCACAGGGAGGCCTGCGAACGCGGAGGGTCAGGGCAGTTGCCCTTCGCAAACGCACTCAGGATGTCGCGAACGCAGAGAGAAAATTGGGGCCTGGGCAAATTAATTTAAATGCGAGATGTTGGCCATTTCCTTCATTTGTTTCATTGATGTGGGCGATTTTGAGGAGCTTCAAGAGGGGATTTTAATCAAGCATCAATAGGTAAGTGATTCCTTCTCATTCCAAGTTAAATACAAGGTTTATGCACAGATTTGAACATGAAAAATTGTAGGAAAAAAATTGGGATTTTGAAGAAAACCTAGAAATTTGGTAATTTGGATTTTATCCACGAATTGAGCATGAATATTTGAGTAAATTATATATTTGAACTAGTAAAGCTATAGGTAGAGTTTATCTTCGAGAAATTTCGAAATCCGGGCACGTGGACCTGAGAGCATTTTGGTCAATTCCTTGAGCGGAGATAGGAGTTATAATTTGGATTATTAACAAATATTAGAGTATATTTTCATTGGTTTGCCGTTATTTGGTTCGTTTTGGGGCGTTGTGCATCAATTGGAGTCGTCGGAAGGGCTTGGAAGCCGGCTATGGAATTTCGGAGCGAGGTAAGTATCCTTTCTAACTTTGTGAGGGGGAATTGTTCCCCTAGGTGAACTAATTAAATATGTGCTACTATTTGTGGGGGCTACGTGGGCACGAAGTCACGGGAGTCTGTGTGTAGCTACTATTATGCTTATGTCCGGGTAGCCTAGGACCCACTAACATGCTTTACTTGATGTACTTGAAACTTTGTTGGTAAAACGAGTCTGTCTAATCTCATTGAATTAGTAAATGAATACTTAGGTAGGTTAAACTTCTTTTTCTTAATCATGTAAAAAGAGAAAGTATCCTTCTTCGCCTAAATATTCCCTGATAAATTCCGGATTTACTACTTGAATGGACCTATTTATATGCGGGTACCCGAGTCGCATGTATGATTTGTGAGCGGGATAACACTATAATTCATATGTAATCGCTTCACATATATGATTCGCGAGGGGGTAAATTCTCCTACCCAACTCTTATGGGATCGGGTCGTTCGCCTCGGCAGGATTTATGTACCATACTCTTATGGGATCGGGCCGTTCGCCTCGGCAGGATTTATGTACCACACTCTTATGGGATCGGGTCGTTCGCCTCGGCAGGATTTATGTACCACACGCTTATGGGATCGGGCCGTTCGCCTCGGCAGGATTTATGTACCACACTCTTATGGGATCGGGCTGTTTGCCTCGGCTGGATTTAATTACCACACTCTCATGAGATCAGGCCGTATGACATGGCAGATTGAAATATACATCTATGGTTCGCGCCGTTCGACCCTTCGGCAGTGCACAATTTACTTTTATGTTGGATCGGGCCGTACGCCTCGACATTTCCTTTCCTATGTACTTACAATCCCCATTGAATCGTGCCTAATGTTTGGCTAGAAGCCAGTGTACCTAAGGTTTTTCCCTAAATTGAAGTATAATAACCTTTTGGTGAAGTCGTATCTATGTATATGTTTTGGTTACAGAAGTAAATTGTAAATTGAGAGCTGAATAAATTGTAAGGATGGGGTCGTACCGTGTAATTATACCCGGTTGATATATACTCTTACTTTGTTTCGTATTGATTCATTCCATTGATATACCTGATATTTATTGACTTCTATCAAGTGTCTAATTCGACCTCCGGTCACTACCTCTCTGAGGTTAGGCGAGATACTTACTGAGTACACGTTGTTTTCGTACTCATGCTACACTTGCTGTGCATTTTGTTGCAGAGGTACCTTCATAGCAAAGTGGCTGACTTGGAGACTTAGACGGGCTGCATCATCCGGAGATGACCCGCAGCCGACAGAGTCTTCCTCATATGTATTTGTATTTTATTTTAAATTCCTTGTCCAATTTGTATCTCGGACAAACTTTGTAATAATTGTATAAATTCTTAGAAATTGCTCATGTACTTGTGTCACCGGGTTCTGGGATGTGTTTGGGGTGTACTTTATCAGAATGGAATATTGGACTGTTATTTCTACTTAATGGATTTTATTTAGATATTACGTGTTAAGTGAAAGGTAATGATTTCAAAAAAAAAATGCGAAAACAGGAAATTTAACTTAATCATTTAATGATTGGCTTGCCTAACAGTGGTGTCCGATGCCATCACGACCTTATGGGTTTTGGGTCGTGACACTCTTACTGATTTGGCATTGCATGCAGCAGTTGTATATATACAAGAAGAGTCTTGGTCATCAAGACCCAAACTATACAAGAATACAAATACAAAAGATATCTATTTAATACTCAAATTAAACAAGACTTATCTGTTACACGCCCTCGCAAGTTGAGCCGGGTTTGGAAATGTGCTCAACTTGCTGCATAGTGTCTGAAAACGAGCTTTGGGAAGGGCCTTTGTGAGAACAACAACCACCTGATCAAATGAGCTAACGTACATAACTGAAAGCTGCTTATCGCGAACCTTGTCTCGAACAAAATGAAAGTCAATTTCCATGTGCTTCATGCAAGAATGAAAAATCGGTTTGGCAATCAAGTAAGTGGCACTGAGGTTATCACTCCAAAGAATAGGTGTAGAAGAAGAGGAGCAGCCAATCTCACGAAGTAAAAACTGAAGCCATGTGATTTCAGAAGCAGCAGCTGCAATGGCTCGGTATTCAGCCTCCGTACTTGAACGAGAAATTGCTCTTTGTTTCTGGATGCCCATGAGACCAGGTGGGAGCCAAGAAAAATAGCAAAACCAGTGGTAGATTTGCGATCCTCAACAAAACCACCCTAATCCGCATCACTATAGCCATGTAGAAAATTAGAAGATTGACAAGAAAAAAGGAGGCCATCAGATGGCGTGGCTTTGATGTATCTGTTTACCTCGAAAATACGAGTAACAATTTAATTTGATTCGTGATTTTAAATATATGTGATCTAGTCCAATACTAATTAATAAACAAGTAATGTAGAGTATGAATGAGAAGAATTGATGAACCAAATTGGTGTTGCTAGAACAAAAGAGACCTCGAGCTTGATGGCCTCGAGATGAGTTAGGAGCAATAAAGTAAGTGTAATAAAGCTAAAGAATGATTCTGAAGAGCAGCAAACGAGAAAAGTAAGATAGTATATTCTTTTGCCAATGATCAGATTGGATTACAAATGATTGAAGTCCCCTTTATATAGAAGGGGAAACCCTAAATAAGGTACACTTCTATTTTTGGTAAAGAATCTTATTAGTACAGTGTATAACCACCTAGTACGGCTTTGTACTAATTCGTACAAATCTATCCCGAAATTTGTGCCATGATCTTTGGGGACGTCGCGAGAATCTTGTCTTTTCCTAAGCAAACTCATAATGGCAATATTCAACATAGGCCGTGTCTTGCTTCGATGCTCATCGAGCACGCAGGATCTTGAGTCTCTTGTTCCGCCTTCGAGCTTGACCTCGACCTCTTCCGGACTTCTGCCCTCGATGTAACTTCTCGAGCCAACAAAATCGGGGCATGAGATTTTGACTGTATACAAATAGTCCCCGCGTTTTTTAGAATGAAAGGATAAGAAACGATTTTGATTCTCGACCCTTCGATGCCCCAACCATGATGTGAGTCTCGTGATTTCAGCAATTGGTGTGACTACAGGTCGTGAAAGGTCACGTCTGCACATTTTTTGAAAGGCCATTAATGAAAAACGTCTATTAGTCAGTCGTTTAGCTTCCTCAATACGCATAGGCGATTTCTATAAATACTTCAACCCATCTCTTTGAAAACTTTTACCTTTCACAGCACCCTAACTTTCCCATTCTCTTTGTCTTTATTCTTCTCTTGTGCCCATTTCATCACCAACTTTATTTTCTTCTTCTGAATTTCTCAAAAACAACAATGCCCAAAACTTCTAAGACAGTTCCGCAAAAAGAAAAAGCCTCTTCGTCATCACGCCAATCTAAGAGCAAAATGGTGGTGCCACCTCGTACTGAGGAGTGTACTCTCGGGCCTTGCGAAACATCTTCCGACTTTAAAATCGACAGGCCTACTTCAGTCCAGGGTCGATGTGAACCTATGTATCGATATTATCAGTTTGATAACTAAAGCTGAACTCGACTAGGTGAAGGCGGACTATAATTGGGGAAATAAAGACGTAGAGATCCCTTCCTCCGAAGAGGATATTACCACTCACAAAGCAGGGTACGTGAGTGTGTATATTTACCCGTTTACCCTAGTTCCTGTAGACCCTTCTCCGCCCATCCTAGATCCAGTGATTCTTGATTTTTTCCAACAGTATCAAGTGATGCTTTGCCAAATTTATCCTTCCTTCTGGTGAATCGTCCACTTGATAAGGTACTTCTCGATTAAGGTCGAGGGGATGTCTTTTACCCTCGACCATCTAATCAGGCTATACAGCCCTCGTCTTAATCGAGGTGGCCTGATAAAGCTGCGACGCTGATCCTCGAAGTCTTTTTTCTCCAACATCGATGACGACAATGACCGAGGATGGATGAGCCGCTTTGTCCTAATTAGGACCTCCAACCTGATTCCTGCTGAAAGGATGCCATTCCTCGAGGAATGGAATATGAAATGCAAGTATAGGCTTATCGAGGGCGATTTATCACTTTGATATTCCTGCTCTTTCTTTAACTAATCCCCTTATAATGATGCAGTTGTCGCTTGGTTTCCTGATGCGGTTGCGGACCTTCCGAGCTGGGTTCGGCAACTGGCCTCCACTTCCTCATATGCGGAGCGAAACTGGCGTGATTTGGCTAAAGGCCGATGGGAGGCCAAAAACCATGATGAGTTTTCATTATTTGCACACCTGAGTTCCTTCGCGAAATACTTATTTTTGCTTTTATGCAGGCCTCAGAGATGTTGTTTCAATGAGGCCTCCTCCACCCGGTGAGGAAGAAGCCCCAATACTTTCCAAAGAAAAGAAAAGGAAGAAAGGGTCACCGGCGAACTCCCCGAGGCCAAAGAAATCCAAGCTTCGAAAGCCTAAGGCCGATACTGTGGTCTTATCTCCGAAAACCGTCGAGCGTCTTCGTGCTGAGGACGAGGAGAGAGATGGAACAGAGGGCGAAGATGATGACTGCCCGTTAATAACTCGGAAATGGGGAAGTATTGGCACTTCGAAGGCTGCTGATACGGTTCAACCTCGAGCCGAGGAGATCTCTGAGGGGAGCTCGAGCAAAGTCCCCGAGCTGTCAAGTGAAAAGAGTGCACTTCGTCCCAAAGGGAACTTGGCTGATGAAATCGGAGAGCCCAACCCCTGAGGTTCTTCGAAGGCGAGAGAATGCCCCGGTTGAATCATTCGTGGTAATCGAGGTGGACGATTCTCTAACAGGCCTGGTGTTCTCTGAGGGGAAAATATGGGACGCCTAAGATATGAGGACTCCTAATGTGGGAACATCCCATGGGGGGAATGACATCTTTCGGGAGTACCTCACTGGAATCGAAGAGGGCCCCGACCTTGACGCTCCGTTTATCTTTGAGGAGGCTGAGAAGCTTCGCAAGCAGGTAAACGTTTCCTTAACAATTATGTTTAGAGTTTGATTTTTGTCTTTCTGACTCCCTTTCTTTGTGATAAGGCTGTGATGCTCTTCAATCAAGCTTTTTCCAAGTCTCGGGATGAGCTTTCCCGTTGTGAAGTTGAGCTCAAGAATTTCATGTTAGAGATGGACGATCTCAAGGCTCTCTACAGCAAAAAGAGAAGGGGAAATCAGCGTCCTTTGAGTTGATTATGAGAAGCCTTCCCAGGAACGGGTCGAGCTCGTCGAGCATGTAATATAGATTTTGTGGGCCTAATTCGTGCTCACTTATTTTGGTGTCTAATGCCTTAACTTTGCAGTTCCAGCAGAAGGCCGACTTGGTAGAGAAACTTCGAGAGGAGCTCACAATCAAAGAGGCAGAAACCCTTGGGTGGAGATAACATATGGACTGTCTCGTCTCAGAAAAGGACACTCTTCGGGAAAAGCTAGCCTCGGTCGAGAACCAGCTTCGAAGTGCAAAAGAGAAGAGCCATAAATTTGAGGAGCTTCAAGCTAAAGCGGCCACCGAATTTGCTAAAGACAAGTCCGAGGCTGAGGCATTCGTGTCCTCGCATTAAGCCGATGCTGCTGCAGCTAACGCTCGGGCACGGGAGATCTCTGCCACATCCGAGCTCAAGTTAACATGTGCTATCAATCATACCAGGTTGGAATCCCGAAGATAAACTCTCGAGGAGAAGAACGCTAGAGGCTTAGACCTCTCGACCGACATCGAGAAGGTAAAGTCTTTGAGAAGAAGAGGCAGTTGCACTGCTCTCCACCGACGAGGATTCTGCCAGTGGCTCCGAGAGTGAGGGAGACGGAGATGAAGTCCCCGAGGAGGAGGAAGTCCCCGAAGATAAGGCTACCGAAGATTTGGCTCCTACGAATATTGCCTCCGAGCAAGCAGTCCCGAAAGTAGATTAGTTTCTTTTTCTTCTTTTGTGTAAGCGCCCCTCATGGTAGTTGTAAATTTACTTTTGAAATCATCTCTTTATGAATACAAAGAACCTTTGCTTCATCTTCGTTTCCTGTTGAATTCTATTTTATCTCCATTTGTGAAAAGAAATGTGATGTTTATAGATGATAAATCTGAGTATTGGTCTCTCAGGGCTCAATCCTTGGGCTAAACTTTAAGACTATTGAATGCAGGCTCGAAGTGATGGGACTCTTGAGCCCGAGCTGAGTGAGGTCTCGAGCCCCGTGTGCTTTGGCCTATATGTTCTTAAATATTGGCCTTTAAGCTATAATATTAGCCCTTAGGCTCTTTTAGGTTGGCCCTTAGGCTCTTTTTGGTTGGGCCAATTCGGCCTCTAAAGTGGCTATAATTTTTCCCTCTTTCTGGCTAAAAGACTTACTGAAAAATTTGGTATGCCTTAGCATGTGATTTTTGTACTTGTTGGACTTTTTGAAGGTTCGATCGATTGGGACCTCATTTGTAATTTGTTGTGTAACGATAATTGGATACCTATTGAGGTTTTTTCGAAGGCTGATATTATCGAAGCCTCAGAATTATTCGAGGGATGCTTTTATAGAAGGCCTTTATCATTTTATTTTGCCGAGGGTTGCCTGATTTTACCGGTTTTTCGATGTGTTCGAAGGCATTTAATTTTATGGCAGAAGTCGGATGTCTCCAAGCCGCATTATTTTGGCCGTAGCCTTTTCATATGACCGTAGTCTTTCATATGGATGTAGCCTTTCATATGGCCGTAGCATTTTAGTCCCCGAGTATGATGGCCTTGACTTTTATATCAAGGGGATGCCTCTTTGAGGTATTATGAGTTCGAGTTTTTGATTACTCGATATGTCGATTGTCGATGACAGTCCCCAAGTATTCGGGGTGTATTTGCGTTTTGGCCCTTGAGCCATTTCTTGTAGAATTATAAGTGTGAAACTCGTATAATAGTAGACTTCTTTGAAACACAAAGTGTTTTGATATAGCAAGAATGCTTTTTTGAATAATTGATACATGCGTACATGTTTTTCCGTCGAGGGCTCGACTATTCTACATGGACACGGTTCATTTGACCCTTTGGCCCATTACAAAGTTTTCCTATCGAGGTCCTCTTTGGCGTGGATTGATTTCTTCGAAAGTACGATCTCCAAGGGTGATGCCCCCCAGTATTCGAGGTTCATTGAAAAGAAGCCTTGAATACTTTTTTGAATCCCCTTTAGGTAGCATATAAATGTTGCCTCGTTAAGAACCTTGCCGGAAAAACCCATTTGGGATAAAACCAGATCTAAGTGAAAAAGAGTGTAATGCATGCTTTAAAACCCAAGGTCTTCGAGTTGAAGGATGCTTCGATATCTCTAGTCGAACATCTGCAAGGAGTTAATCTTAAATATAAATGAAAAAGGGGAGAAGGTCATACCTTAGCAATAATATCGTTTGAGCAGTGATATGTTCCAATTGTTCGGTAGTTACTCTCCTTCCATTGTGCTAAGTTTGTAGGATCATTCCTCTACGACTTCGAGGACTCGGTACGGTCCTTCCCAATTGGGGCCTAGTTTCCCTTCGTTTGGGTCTCGAGTATTGAGGGTGACTTTCCTTAGAACTAAGTCCCGACTTCCCTTCTGTTGTAATACCTCTCGATCTTTTGCTTTTGTGCGGCCATTCGAACTAGTGCGGCATCACACTTTTCATCTAATAGTTCAAGACAAGTGTTCATAGCCTCGTAGTTCGAATCCTCGGTAGTATGCTAAAACCTGATGCTAGGTTCCCCGACCTCAACCGTAATCAACGCTTTGGACCCATACACCAAAGAAAACAGGGTTTCCCCCGTGCTCGATTTGACGTTGTTTGATATTCCCATAGAACCTCGGGCAATACTTCTTTCCATTTCCTTTAGCATCATTCAACCTCTTCTTCAAGTTTTGAATGATAGTTTTGTTTGTGGACTCGGCCTGGCCATTTGCGCTTGGGTGATAGGGCGTAGATAGAATCCTTTTGATTTTATGGTCCTTGAAGAATTTTGTCACTTTGCTGCCGATGAACTGCTTCCCATTGTCGCATACTATTTCGGTGGGTATCCCGAACTGACACACAATGTGGTCCCATATGAATTCAATGACTTCTTTTTCTCTTATTTTCTCGAAGGTCTATGCTTGCACCCATTTTGAAAAGTAGTCAGTCATAAACAAAATAAATTTAACTTTATCTGGCGTCGTTGGTAGGGGGCCGACGATGTCCATCCCCCATTTCATGAATGGCCACGGGGATAGGACCGAATGGAGTTGGTCACTGGGTTGATAGATCATCAGTGCGAACCTTTGACATTTATCACACCTTCGAACGAACTCCTTAGTATCTTTTTCCATGTTATCCTAGTAATACCCTGCTCTAATAACCTTGCAAACCAAAGAGTCGGCACCAGAGTGATTCCCACAGGTGCCTTCGTGGATTTCTCATAGTACATAATCGGTGTCCCCTGGTCCCAGGCACACTGCCAGTGGTCCGTCAAAGGTTCTTCTATATAATGTTCCATTTTCATCAAGTGAGAATCGAGCTTCTTTGGCTCGTAAGGCTCTCGATTCTTTTGGGTCCGAGGGGAGCTTCCCGTGCTTCAAGTATTCGATGTACTTATTCCTCCAATCCCACGTCAAACTTGTTGAATTAATTTCCGCATGGACTTCTTCGACCACCGACCTCGACAATTGGACGACAGTCCCCGGGACAATATCATCTTCTTCAACCAACGACCCCAAATTTCCAAGTGCATCAGCCTCGTTGTTCTGTTCTCGAGGTACATGGTCTAGTGTCTATTCCTTGAAGCGATGCAATGTCACTTGAAGTTTTTCTAAGTACCTTTGCATTCTATCTTCTTGAACCTCGAAGCTTCCATTTACTTTGTTTACTACCAAAAGGGAGTCACACTTGGCCTCAATGACCTCTGCTCCTAGGCCCTTGGCCAGTTCTAGACCTGCAATCATGGCCTCATATTCGGCCTCATTGTTAGTTAATTTAGAAGTTTTGATAGATTGTCTTATAATATTGCTCGTACGTGGTTTTAAAATAATACCAAGCCTGGACCCTTTCACATTCGAGTCACCGTCTGGGAAGAGGGTCCATACCCCAAAAGATGTACCTGTTTTTAGCAAGAGTTCCTTTTCTACTTCGGGTAGGAGGGTAGGCATAAAGTCAGCCATGAAGTTTGCCAAAATTTGGGACTTGATAGACGTTTGGGGTTGATATTCAATATCATACCCTCCAAGTTTGATGGTCCACTTGGCCAATTGGATCGATAATTCGGGCCTATGCAAGATATTTGGAAGTGGGTATGTAGTCAGTACACATATAGGGTGGCATTGAAAATATGGTTTTAATTTCCTAGATGCGCTTATTAGTGCAAGTGCTAACTTTTCTAAATGCGGGTACCTGGTTTCAGCATCTCCTAGGGTCCGACTTACATAATAAATAGGAAATTGTGTACCTTGTTCTTCTTTAACCGGCACGCCACTTACCACTACCTCGGACACGGCTAAATACAAGTAGAGTTTTTCATCCTCCTTCGGAGTATGAAACAAGAGTGGTCTCGAAAGATACCGTTTTAATTATTCTAATGCCCGTTGACACTCCGGAGTCCATGCAAAGTTGTTCTTCTTCTTGAGTAGGGAAAAGAAATGATGACACCGATCCGATGATCTCGGGATAAACCGGCCTTGGGAAGCTATCCGTTCGGTTAACCTTTGTACGACTTTCACATTGTTTACGACGGTGATTTCCTCGAAGGCTTTGATTTTTTCAGGGTTGATTTCGATCCCCCTGTTCGACACCATGAAATCTAAGAACTTGCCCGAGCCAACTCCAAAAGTGCATTTCTCGGGGTTGAGTTTCATGTTGTACTTTCTTAAGATGTCGAACGTTGCCTGTAAATGAGTCAAATGGTCCTCTGCACGCAGGGACTTAACTAATAGGTCATCAATATAAGCTTCCATAGATTTTCCTATTTGATGTTCAAATATTTTATTAACTAAGTGTTGGTATGTAGCCCCTACATTTTTTATCATGGAGGGCATTACGTTATAGCAATATGTACCATACTTTGTGATAAACGAAGTCTTTTCCTGATATTCGAATTTTATTGTACCCCGAGTAGGCATCGAGAAAAGTAAGGATCTCGTGGCCAGCCGTAGCATCGATCAAACGATCGATGTTGGGCAATGGGAAAGAGTCTTTAGGGCATGCCTAGTTGTAATCATTGTAGCCTACACACATTCTAAGTTTGTTTCCCTTTTTAGGGACTACTACTACATTAGCTAGCCACTCGGGATATTTTACTTCCCTAATGGACCCTATCTTAAGAAGTTTGGTTACCTCGTCTTTGATGAATGCGTGCTTTACCTCGGACTGAGGCCTCGTCTTTTGTTTCACCGGTTTAAATCTAGGATCGACACTTAGTCGATGGGTGGTTATCTCCGGTGGGATCCCTGTCATATCTAAGTGGGACCAAGAAAAGCAATCAATATTAGCGAGAAGGAATTGAATGAGTTTTTTCCTGAGTTCGGTGGTTAATCCCGTTCCCAGGTATACCTTTCGTTCTGGCAGATACTCGATTGAATATCACCTGTTCAAGTTCCTCGACCGTGGACTTCATCGCATCTGACTCCTCGGTGGCGACGAAATCTCGAGGAGTTAGGAAATCTTCTTATTCTTCCTCGACCACCTGTTCCTCGATCACCTGTTCCTCGGTCTCAACCAAGGATATAGGCTGTGATTGCTATTTGGCTACCTGTTTGTCCTTGACGCTCGACTTTTCCGAAGTAGATGGCGCCGATACTGGCGCCTAGTCATGGACTGCAAACATCTCCTTAGCTACATGTTGCTCCCCATATACCGTTTTCACGCCATCTTTTGTTGGTAACTTCATCATTTGATGAAGGGTTGATGGAGCTTCCTTCATGCTGTGGATCCACGGCCTTCTAAGAAAAGCATTATACCTCATGTCACCTTTTATGACATGAAACTTTGTGTCTTGTATGGTTCCGGCCACGTTTACTAGGAGGATGATTTCCCCCTTAGTTGTTTCACTTGCCATGTTGAAGCCATTCAAGACTCGAGATGCTGGTATGATTTGGTCAAGCAGCCCGAGCTGCTCCACGACTCTCAATCTGAATATATTTGTTGAGCTACCTAGATCCACGAGAACACGTGTAACTTGAACTTTTTTTAAAAGAATAGAAATTACTAGTGCATCGTTGTGAGGCTGAGATAAGCCTTCAGTGTCTTCCTCATTGAATGTGAGGGTGTCCTCGGGCATGTAGTCCCAAGTCCGCTTCTCCCTTATGATTGATACTTTGGTGCGTTTGAATATGGGTCCCTATGGGACGTCAACTCCGTCGATGATCATGTGAATGACATGTTGTGGCTCCTCTGGTTCATTCTTCCTGTTAGAGTCTCTTTCTCTGAAGTGGTTCTCGGCCCTATCACTGAGAAATGCTCGAAGATTCCCCTCATTGAACAATCGGGCTTCCTCCTCTCTTTGTTGCTTGCAATCCTCGGTCCTGTGCCCATGTGTACCAAAATACTTGCACATCAAGTTGGGATTCCTCTGAGAAGGATCAGATTGTATGGGTTTAGGACATCTGGTATCTCTGATTTTCCCAATGGCCGAGACGATACCCAAGGCATCGACGCTAAATTCATATTCTGATAGTCGGGGTGCCTCTGCCGGTCCTAAGTGCCTGTCGAACCTGGTCTTACTCATGAGTCCCCTAGAATTATGACCTCGATCTGCTCTTCGATCATTCCGAGATATGTTACGCCTCGAGCTGTTCCTTCGGTCTTCGATGTACGACTGATACCTCTCCTTACTCGGTCTCAGTTCCCTGTCTACTTCTCTCGAATCTTTTGTTACTAACCTGTTTGGATAAACCGAGCCCGAGGGGGCTCCTAACTGGTCATCTTCAACTCTAATCTTCGAGTGGTATCTGTTATGCACATCCACCCAAGTTACGGCGGGGTACTCAATCAAGTTTTGTTTTAACTGCCTCGATGCTATCGAGCTCCACTATTAGCCCAGTCATCGGAGACTGGTGGAAACTCCATTCGTTCTATTTGGAACCAGGACACAAACTCCCTCAACCACTAGTTGTCCCTTTTTTTGATTTTGAATACATCTGACTTCCTTGTTGCAACCTTAATAGCACTAGCATGTGCCTTTACAAACGAATCTGCCAACATGGAAAACGAATCAATAGAGTTCGGGGGTAGGTTATGGTACCAAATCATGACCCATGTGGATAAAGTTTCCCCAAACTTCTTCAGTAGAACAGACTCGATCCCGCCGTCCTCCAAATCATTTCCCTTTATACCACAAGTATATGTGGTGATGTGCTCGTTGGGATCGGTAGTCCCGTTGTATTTGGGTATGTCCGGCATGCGAAACGTTTTTGGAATAGACTTCGGGACCGCACTCAGGGGGAAAGATTTTTGCACAAACTTTTTAGAGTCCAGTCCTTTCAAAACCGGAGGTGCTCCCGGTATTTGGTCGACCCTCCTTTTCTCTCCCGACTCAATCCTATTTATGAGTTATTCGAGCATTCTCATGATCATGCGGTCAGTTCCTGATCCATTGTTTCTCGACCTTTCGGGTACTGGTTCAACACGATGAGTAGTTTCTAGTCCCACCACACTCGGGGTCTTTTGCTGGCTTTGCAACTGAGTGATGGCAATATGTGGTGCTTGAAACATTTAGAAAATCACTACTGGCTTCCCCATCTCTTCGACCCTGTGTTCTTTTGCCATTGGGTTGAACTTCTCCACGCATGTTTCCTCCGACGTCTGTGCCCAAGTCGATGTTCATAGCAATGTGTGAACCAATATCGACTGGATTAGAAACTGGTGCTACCGCAGGGTTGAGCGGTGGCACACCAGCCTCTGAAGCTGTTGCATTATCATTTTCCCCGTGGAATCCGAGGCCGTCGTTACCATGAACTGGTGTATTTGCTGAGTTCAACATGTTTTATCCTGAAATCAAAGAATCTTTGACAAGAAAAAGTGTGAAGAATAACGTCTGTTGTCAGAAAACTAGCACTAAAATAATCACTATTATCTTTAGCCCAATGGTGGGTGCCAAATTGTTTACCTCAAAAATACGAGTAGCAATTAAATTTGATTTGTGATTTTAAATATATGTGATCTAGACCAATACTAATTAATAAACAAGTAATGTAGAGTATGAATGAGAAGAATTGATGAACCAAACAGGTGTTGCTAGAACAGTAGAGACCTCGAGCTTGATGACCTCGAGTGAGTTAGGAGCAATAAAGCAAGAACAATGAAGTAAGTGTAATAAAGCTGAAGAATGATTTTGAAGAGCAGAAAACGAGAAAAGTAAGATAGTATATTTTTTTGCCAATGATCAGATTGGATTACAAATGATTGGGGTCCCCTTTATATAGAAGGGGAAACCCTAAATAAGGTACACTTCTATTTTCGGTAAATAATCTTATTGGTACAATTGTATAACCACCTAGTACGGATTTGTACTAATTCATACAAATCTATCCCAGAATTTGCGCCATGATCTTTGGGGATGTGGCGATAATCTTGTCCTTTCCGAAACAAACTCATAACGGCACTATTCAGCAAAGGCCATGTCTTGCTTCGATGCTCATCGAGCACCCAGGTCCTCGAGTCTCTTGTCCCGCCTTCGAGATTGACCTCGACCTCTTCCAGACTTCTGCCCTCGATGTAACTTCTCGAGCCTACAAAATTGGGGCATGAAATTTTGACCGTATACAGTACCAAAAAATTTGTTTTACTGCAATCGAGGGAGACTCCATTGGGCAATGCATAAGTTGAGAAACTTTGTTCATAGTATAGGCAATATGAGTCCTTATGAACGTCAAGTACTGTAGGGAGTCAACTATACTGTCTAACAAGAGTGGAGATGCGGTTGGGATTGGTTCTCATAACTTAAATGTCATATATATAAATTGAGCTGAACATTTTGTCACTTCCAGATGAAACATAGAAAAGAGAACTATCAGTCTTGGAGCCAATAAAGCCATAGGATATTAAAGCATTATCTAAGCACCTATTCCACATGCGAGGAGCTTGCTTAAGGCCATATAGAGAGAGCTTGAGCATGCATACATGATATGGCGAGAAGAATCTACAGACCCCGGTGTCATGACCCAAATGCCCCCTTCGTGAATTGTCGTGATGGCACCTAGTCTCTACGACTAGGTAAGCCTAACACCTTGCAGAAATGAAATGAAAAACATAAAAATTTACAACTAACAGCAGCAGATATTTTGAATAAGCAATTGTGATGTTGCTCGGCATATAAAATAATTAACTCTCGAAATATACATAACACTCCCAAGACCCGAAACACCGTAAGTCACAAGCTTCTACGAAGTTCTAACTGTTCTATACATCAGTGTCTATAGAAATAAGAGAAGAATTAACATAAGGGGATAGAGGGGGACTCCGAGGATCTGCGGGCATAGGCATATGTACCTTGAAGTCTCTGGAACAACAACGACTACAACTAATAACGAGGTTGGTATGAGGAACATGGATCTGCACACAAAAAACATGTGCAGGAAAGGGCGTGAGTACACCACAATGGTACCCACTAAGTGCCAAGTCTAACGTCGATCGAGTAGTAATGAGGTCAGGTCTGGACCCTACGAGTATATATCTATATATATATATCTATATATATATATATATATAAACAAGGCAGAGTGAAATATCTCAATAAAATAAAGACCGAAATGTAACAAGAATGAAATCATAGAAAGGTAACAACTCCGTACACAGAGATAACAATAAGGGATCTCCCGAGATACCATCTCGTAGTCCCAAACGTAAATGTGCAGAGGGATCTCCTGGAATACCGTTCCGTAGTCCTAAAGTAAATATGCAAGACAAGAGGATCTCCCCGAATACCGTTCCATAGTCCCAAAATTAAATATGCATGGAGTTCTCCCAGAATATCGTTCCGTAGTACCAAAATTAAATATGCATGGGGATCTCCCGGAATATCGTTCGGTAGTCCCAAAAGTAAATACACAGCTCAAACAATAGAATTTAACAGCTACAACATGAAATACTACAATTTAGACTAAGTACAAGTCAATGAAAAATAGGAATTCACTAAACATGTTGCACGGAGTTCAACTAAACAATTAAGGCAAGTAGACATGGTATTCTAATCTAGCAGGACACTACACATGCTGATATGACTCAAATAAGAAGGAAAATAAGTTATTACTTAGTAGAAATCGGGTTTCTACAACAATTAGCCCGTGTACGTACTCGTCACCTCACATGCACGACGCTCATATATCAAAACAGTACCAAATCCTAAGAGGAGTCCCCAACACAAGGTTAGGCAAGCCACTTACCTCGAACCAAGCTCAATCAATCCGTAACAATGTTCTTTCCACGAATATCTGACTCTGAATGGTTTAAATCTAGCCATAATCAAATACATATCATAAATATAACTACAATGAACTAATCTAGCTAATGAAATCAAAGCTAAAGCAAGAAATTGGAAAATCCCTTTAAAAAGCCTCCCCGGGCCCACGTCTCGAAATCAGGTAAAAGTCACAAAACATGAACACCCATTCACTCACGAGTTCACTCGTACCAAAATTATCCAAATCAAATATCAAAATCCCAATCAAATCTCAAAAACTTCGTTGAAGAACTTCCACCTTTCTTCCCCAAATTTCTCACCCAATTTCCTTAATTTAATGAAGAAATTAACTATAGATTAATGGAATACAATCAAAAACGAGTTATGAATCATTATCCCAAAGGTCTCTCCGAAAAATCCTTAAATTATCGCCTAATTATGTGCTCTCAAGTTCAAATGGTGAAGAATGACATAAACCCTCGATTTGGCCCTTTTTCTTCCAGAGATCTCACTTCTGCGAAGGTTCCACCACATCTGCGGTCCCGCACCTGCGGAAAGACCATCGCAGATGCTGATATTACTTAAGTCCACAAAAGTCGCTTCTGCTATCAAGGGTCGCACCTGTGGATCCATGTCCGCTTCTGCGGTCCCTACCGCTCCTGCGATCGCTCTATCGCATCTGCGGGCATCGTAGATGCGGAATTCACCTCGCACATGTGACCCCTATTACTCCTCCACTTTTCTTCTTCTGCGCTTGACTCACCGCATGTGCGATCTCGCACCTGCGGTCTCCCTACCGCAGGTGCGAAAACACCAAATGCCTGAAGACTTCAGAAACAACACACATCCAACTTTTGATCCGGTAAGCTCCCGAAACACACCCAAGGCCACCGAGATCTCAACCAAACATACCAACCAATCCTAAAACACCATACGAACTTAGTCGAGCCCTCAAACCACCTCAAACAACGCTAAAATCACGAATCATTCTCCGATTCAAACTTAAAGAACTTGAAACTTCTAAATTCGACAACTGATGTCGAAACCTATCAAACCACGTCTCATTGACCCCAAATTTTGCAAACAAGTCATAATCAACCTTACGGACCTACTCCAACTTCCGAAATCAGAATCCGATCCCGATATAAAAAATTCCACTACCAGTCAAAATCTCCAAAACTTCGACTTTCGCCATTTCAAACCTAAATGAAGTACAGACCTCCAAAACACAATCCGGACACCCCCCTAAGTCCAAAATTGCCTAACAGAGCTAACGACGCTAACGAAACCAACAGAACTCCATTCCGGAGTCGTCTTCCCACAGTTCCGACTACCGTCCAAATCCTAAGGCTTAAACCTCTGTTTAGGAACTAGGTGTCCCAAAACACTCCAAAAACCAAAATTAAACCTCCCGGCAAATCACAATAGCAGAAAAATATATGGGGGAAAGCAGTTAATAGGGGATCGGGGATATAACTCTTAAAACGACCGGCCGGGTCGTCACATCCTCCCACTCTTAAAACAATCATTCGTGCTCGAATGAGTATAGAGACATACCTGAAGCTGTGAAAAGATGAGGACAACGGCTGCATATCCTGCTCGATCTCCCAAGTCAACTCCTCGACTGGTTGACCCCTCCACTGAACCTTTACTGACGCAATGTTCTTTGACCTCAGCTTTCAGAATTGCCTGTCCAAAATAGCCATTGGATCCTCAACATAAGATAGATCCTTGTCCAACTGGACTGAGCTAAAATCCAATACATAAGCCGAATCACCGTGATACTTCCGGAGCATAGAAACATGGAATACCGGATGAGCCCCTGCTAGGCTGGGAGGTAAGGCAATCTCATAAGCAACCTCTCCAACACGCCGCAACACCTCAAAAGGACCTATGTACCTTGGGCTCAGCTTTCCCTTCCTTCCAAACCTCATAATGCCCTTCATAGGCGATACCCGGAAAAAGACCCGCTATCCAACCATGAATGCTACATCGCGAACATTCCAGTCCGCATAACTCTTCTGTCTAGACTGGGCTATGTGAAGTCGATCCTGAATCACCTTCACCTTATCCAGGGCATCCTGGACCAAGTCTGTACCCAATAATCTGGCCTCACCCGGCTCGAACCAACCCACTGGGTACCGACACCCCCTACCGTATAGACCCTCATATGGTGCCATCTGTATGCTCGACTGATAACTGTTGTTGTAGGATCCGCAAGTGGAAAGAACTAATCCCACGACCCTCTAAACTCCATCACACACGCACGGAGCATATCCTCTAATATTTGAATAGTGCGCTCAGACTGTCTGTCCGCCTAAGGGTGAAATGCTGTGCTCAGCTCCACTCGAGTACCCAACTCATGTTGTACGACCCTCCAGGACCATGATGTAAACTGCATACCCCGATCAGAGATGATAGATACCGGTACGCCATGAAGCGTGACGATCGTACGAATGTAAATTCGAGCCAACTGCTCGGAAGAATATGTAGTCATCACAGGAATAAAATGAGCTGACTTGGTCAGCCTATCCATAATCACCCAAACTGCATCAAACCTTTGCTGAGTCCGCGGGAATCCAACAACGAAATCCATCGTGATTCGCTCCCACTTCCACTCCGGAATCTCTAACTTCTGAAGCAACCCACCCGGGAAGCTAATGCTCATACTTCACCTGCTGGCAATTTAGGCACCAAGCCACATACTCCACTATGTCTTTCTACATCCTCCTCCACCAGTAATGTTGCCTCAAGTCCTGATACATCTTTGCGGTACCCGTATGAATGGAGTACCGCGAGCTATGAGCCTCCTGAAGAATCAACTCAAGCAAACCATCTACATTAGGAACACATAGCCTGCGCTGCATCCTCAATGCGCCATCATCCCCAATAGTGACCTCCTTAGCATCCTCGTGTTGGACCGTGTCCTTGAGAACAAGCAGGTGGTGGTCATCATACTAGCGCTCCCTAATACGATCATAAAGAGAAGATCGAGAGACCACATAAGCCAACACTCGACTCGACTCAGAAATATCCGATCTCACAAACTAGTTGGCTAAGGCCTGAACATTCAATGCTAAGGGTCTCTTTGCTGCTCGAAGATATGCTTAAACACCCCAAACTCTCCGCCAAGCGACTCTAAGCATTAGCACCACATTGGCCTTCCCCGGGGTGGTATAAAATGGTGATATCATAGTCCTTAAGTAGCTCCAACCACCTCCGCTGACGAAAATTATGATCCTTTTGCTTGAATAGATGCTGCAAACTCCGATGATCGGTGTAAATCTTACAAGGAACACCGTATAAATAGTGCTGCCAAATCTTCAGGGCATGAACAATAGCTGCTAACTGAAGGTCGTGTACGAGATAGTTCTTCTCATTCACCTTCAGTTGTCTGGACACGTAGACAATCACCCTACCATCCTGCATCAACATCGTGCCAAGACCAATTGCGACGCATCAAAATATACAGTGTAAGACCCCGAACCTGTAGGCAATACCAATACTGGGAGTGTAGTCAAAGTTGTCTTGAGCTTCTGAAAGCTCTCCTCACACTCCTCTGTCCACCTGAATGGAGCACCCTTCTGGGTCAGCCTGGTCATAGGTGCTGCAATAGATGAGAATCCCTCTAAAAATCGACGGTTATAAACCGCCAAACCAAGAAAACTACGGATCTCCGTAGCCGATGATGGTCTAGGCCAACCCTGAACTGCTTCAACCTTCTTTTGATCTACCTTGATCCCATCACTCGATACTACATGGCCCAAGAATTCCATTGAGTCTAACCAAAACTCAAACTTTGAAAATTTTGCATACAACTTTTTTTTTCTCAAAGTCTTAAGTAGAGTCCTCAGGTGCTGCTCATGATCCTCCCGAGTCCGGGAGTACACCAGAATGTTGTCACTAAACACAATGATTAAGGAGTCAATATAAGGGAGGAACACATTGTGCATCAAATGCATAAAAGTTGTTGGGCCATTGGTTTGCACAAAAGACATGACAAGAAACTCATACTGGCCATATCGGGTCCCAAATCTTCAACTGATGATAGCCTGAACCTAAGTCAATCTTGGAGAACACCCTGGCACCTTGTAACTCATCAAATAAGTCATCAATATGAGGCAATGGATATCGGTTCTTCACTATAACTTTGTTTAGCTGGCGATAATCAATACACATACGCATAGAACCATCCTTTTTCTCACAAACAAGACCGGAGCACCCCCAAGGTGAAACACTGGGCCGAATGAAGCCCTTATCAAGTAACTTCTTCAACTTCTCCTTCAACCCAGGAGGAGCCATACGGTATGGAGTAATAGAGATGGGCTGAGTGTCCGGTAACAAATCAATATAGAAATCAATATCTCTGTCTGGCGGCATGCCCGGAAGATCAACTGGAAACACATTTGGGAAGTCCCTCACTACTGGAACTGACTCAACTGTAGGGGTATCAATACTGACATCTCTCAGATACGCTGAATATGCATCACACCCCTTCTCAACCATTCGTTGAGCCTTAAGAAATGAAATAACTCTGCGGGGAGTATACTCTAAAGTACCCTTCCACTCTAATCGCGGTAAGCCTGGCATAGCCAGCATCATGGTCTTAGGGTGAATATTCAAAATATCATAATGGAGAGAAAACTAGTCCATGCCCAAGATAACATCAAAATCTACCATGCTGAGTAATCACTAAGAGCAATCAAACACAAGACTAGACACATAAAAAGGGGAACTCAAATAATCCCGAGATACGCCCAAGTGTGAGGCAAAATAAGAGGGCACATAGGAATACGTAGAGCCTGGGTCAAATAATACTGACACATCTCTATGACAGACTGGAACAATACATATAATGACAGTGTCAGAGGCAACTGCCTCTGTACAAGAGCCGCAAGAGCATAATACCTGGTCTGCCTCCCTCTATAGAGTGACCTCGACCTCCCCAACCTCCACCTCGAGCTGTCTGAGTAGGTGGGGCTATAGCGGGCACTAGAATCATAGCCTGAGGACCTGGTGGAGCTCATGGTGGCTGAGAATTCTATGAAGGTGCACCCCTCCTAAGTCCGGGACAATCCCTCATCATATGGCGAGGGTCTCCACACTCAAACAAGCCCTTGGAGGGCGTGGCTGTTATGACTGACTCGGGCCAGGTCTGCTGGACTAGGCGCTAATAACGCTCGAGCAGGAGGAACACTAGATACTGGCGGTGTATAATAAGGCTCCTGGGGCCTAGAAGGGGCTGGAACACTGCTGGCGGCTGGAAGAGCTTAATGAACGGGGCGACTCACATAACCCCTACCATAGAGAGCTGCTGGGGCACGAGCTCCAGAATAAGAACCAGTCTCTCGAGACCACTTGTCCTCTCTCTCCTCTCTGTGCCGGGCAAGATTTCCCTCCAATCTCCTAGCAATACTCACAACCTACTAATAAGAGATATCCATCTCTAACTCCCTGGCCATATTGATCTTGATGTTGGAAGGAGTCCCTCAATAAAGCGACGAACCCTCTCTCAAACTGTAGCAACCAAGGACAGTGCATGTCGGGCCAAATCATTGAAACAGACTGCATACTCTAACACAGTCATAGAACCCTGGTTCAACTGCTCAAACTCCATGCGCCATGCATCCCTGAGGTTCTGAGGGACATACTCTCTCAAAACTATGTCCGAGACTTAAGTCCATGTGACTGAGGCTGCGTCGTCCGAACTACTCAACTCATAAGCACGCCACCACTGATAGGCTTCTCCTCTAAGATGGAAAGTGGTAAAAGAAACCCCACTCGTCTCCGCTACGCCCATAGTATGGATAATATGATGACACTCCTCCAGAAAACCTTAAGCATCATCGGTATCCAATCCACTGAAAGTAGCTGGATGATTTTTCTTGTACCTCTCAAGTCTGAGTTGCTCCACCTCAGAAGCGGCTATCCTAGTCTGATGTTGAACCGGAGCTACCGACTGCATAGGAATGAACTCCGGGGTCTGATCAATCTGATCCCTCTACTCGGGCGTATGGGTTGCGGGGG
>ML402795.1:92254-105324 GCA_005239525.1 Nicotiana knightiana
GGTCGGTCCCTTTTTTTTTAACCCATTTAAGTTGTTAAAAAAAAAGGGGGGGGGTTTTTCCCCCCCCCCCCCCCAGCCTTAGATGCGGCAGGAGCTAATGGGATCAATCCATCCTGAGCTAAGGTGCTGAAGATGCTCATGAACTGGGCTAGAGTCTCCTGGAGAGCTGGTGTAGAGATAGGAACCTCCGGCGCCTGCCATCCAGCTGGAGCAATTGGGGTCTCCTCTGTCGCAGCTCGCGTGGGTGCCCAGGTTGCACCGCGTGGTCATCCTCTACCCTGGCCTCTGGCGGCTCTAGCAAGGGCCGGGCGCCTGGTGATCAGATCTCCCAGTACGGGTCCTCACCATTAGTAAGAAAGAATAGAATAGAGAATTTTAGAATTTGATGATAATAACTCTCACGACAAGGAATCAAAAGAAGTATGATTGTTCCTAACAGTTCCATAACCTCCCAAAGATAAGTATAGATGTCTTAGTACCAATCTGCAAGACTCTAATAAACCAGCTTGTGATTCACGACACCTATGAACCTAGAGCTCTGATAGCAAGTCACGACCAAAATTCTCCCTCCGTGAATTGTCGTGATGGCACCTAGTCTCTACGACTAGATAATCCTAACACCTTGTGGAAATGAAATGAAAAACATGAAACTTTACAACTAACAGCAGCAGATATTTTGAATAAGAAATTGTGATGTCGCTCGGCATATACAATAATCAACTCTCGATATATACATAACACTACCAAGACCCGGAACACCGTAAGTCACAAGCTTCTACGAAGTTCTAAATGTTCGATACATCAGTACCTATAGAAATAAGAGAATAATTAACATATGGGGATAAAGGGGGTCTCCGAGGATCTGCGGGCTTGGCAGATGTACCTTGAAGTCTCCGGAATAGCAGCGACTGCAACTAATAACGAGGCTGGTAGGAAGAACCTGGATTTGTACACAAAAAACATGTGTAGGAAAGGGCGTGAGTACACCACAATGGTACCCACTAAGTGCCAAGCCAAACCTTGGTCGAGTAGTGACGAGGTCAGGACAGGGCCCTACTGGTAAATATATATAATAAAAATAAGGAAGAGTGAAATATCGCAATAAAATAAAGAGCGAAATGTAACAAGAATGAAATCATAAAAAGGTAACAGCTCAGTACACAGAGATAACAACAGGGGATCTCTCGAAATACCATCTCGTAGTCCCAAACGTAAATGTGCAAAGGGATCTTCTGGAATACCATTCCGTAGTCCTAAAGTAAATATACAAGATAGGGGGACTCCCAAAATACCGTTCCGTAGTCCCAAATGTAAATATGCCGGGGGTTCTCCCGGAATATCGTTCTGTAGTCCCAAAAGTAGATACACAACTCAAACAATAGAATTTAACAGCTACAACATGAAATACTACAATTTAGACTAAGTACAAGTCAAGGAAAAATAGGACTTCACTAAACATGCTGCACAGAGTTCAAATAAACAATTAAGGAAAGTAGACATGCTATTCTAATCTAGCAGGATACTACACATGCTGATATGACTCAAATAAGAAGGAAAACAGGTTATTACTTAGTAGAAATTGGGTTTCTATAATAATTATCCTGTGTACGTACTCGTCACCTCACGTGCACGGCGCTCATATATCAAAACAGTACCAAATCCTAAGGGGAGTTCCCCCACACAAGGTTAGGCAAGCCACTTACCTCGAACCAAGCTCAATCAATCCGTAACAATGCTCTTTCCATGAATATCCGACTCTCAATGGTCCAAATCTAGCCAAAATCAATTACATATCATAAATATAACTACAATGAACTAATCTAGCTAATGAAATCAAAGCTAAAGCAAGAAATTGGAAAATCACTCTAAAAAGCCTCTCCAGACCCACGTCTCGGAATCGGGTAAAAGTAACAAAACATAAACAACCATTCACTCACGAGTTCACTCATACAAAAATTATCCAAATCCGATATCAAAATCCCAATCAAATCTCAAAAACTTAGTTGAAGAACTTCCACCCTTCTTCCCCAAATTTCTCATCCAATTTCCTTAATTTAATTAAGAAATCTACTATAGATTAATAAAATACAACCAAAAATGAGTTAGGAATCATTACCCAATGTTCTCTCTGAAAAATCCATGAATTTTCGCCTAATTCCGAGCTCTCAAGTCCAAATGGTGAAGAATTACATAAACCCTCGATTTTGCCCTTTTTCTGCCAGAGATCTCGTTTCTGCGAGGGGTCCACTGCATCTGCGGTCCCGCTCCTGTAGAAAGACCATTGCAGGGGCTGATATCACTTAAGTCCACAAAAGTTGCTTCTACGATCAAGGGGTCGCACCTGCGTGTGCGTACCTGCGGATCCATGTCTGCTTATGCGGTCCTTACCGCTCATGCGATCGCTCTATTGCATATGCAGGCATCGCAGATGGCAGAATTCACCTCGCACCTGTGACTCCTGGAACTCCTCCACTTTTCTGCCTCTATGCCTGACTCTCCACATGTGCGATCCCGCACCAGCGGTCTCCCCACCACAGGTGCGAAAACACCAGATGCCTGAAGACTTCAGCAATAACACAAATCCATCTTTTGATCTGGTAAGCACCCAAAACACACTCAAGGCCCCCTGGACCTCAACCAAACATACCAATCAATCTTAAAACACCATAAGAACTTAGTCGAGCCCTCAAACCACCTTAAACAACACAAAAATCATGAATCATTCTCCTATTTAAACTTAAAGAACTTGAAACTTCTAAATTCAATAACTAATGCCGAAACCTATCAAACCACGTCCGACCCCAAATTTTGCACACAAGTCATAATCAACCTTACGGATTTACTCCAACTCTCGGAATTGGAATCCGACCCCGATATCAAAATTCCACTAATGGTCAAAATCCCTAAAATTTTAACTTTCGCCATTTCAAACCTAAACGAGCTACAGACTTCCAAAACACAATCCGGACATGCCCCCAAGTCCAAAATCACCTAACGGAGCTAACGAAACTCTGTTTCAGAGTCGTCTTCCTACAGTTCCACCTACAGTCCAAATCCTAAGGCTTAAACCTCCGTTTAGGGACTAGGTGTCTTAAAACACTCAAAAAATCAAAACAAAACCTCCCGGCAAGTCACAATAGCAGAAAAAGATACATGGGAAGTAGTTAATAGGGGATCGGGGCTATAACTCTCAAAACGACCGGCCAGGTCGTCACACCTGGCGGTTGAGCCATATAAACTGTTTCATCAAGATATCCATGAAGAAATGCATTTGAGATATCCAATTGAGTAATATGATAGTTTTGAGAGACAACCGGAGAAAGTAGAACCATTATTGTAGCAGGCTTAACCACAGGGCTAATTGTATCAACACAATCAACACCAGGACGTTTATGGTATCCTTTGGCAACAAGGTGTGCCTTATAGTGATCAATAGTACTATATGGGTTCATCTTTGTCTTAAAACCTCACTTACATCCAATGACATTATGAGAGGTGGATGGGGGGACCAGCTGCCAAGTTCCACTTTGTATAAGTGCATTGTATTCATCAAGCACTACTTGACACCATTTTCTATCCTTCACAACTTGAGTGTAGCTCGTGGGCTTGGATTGAATAATAGTTGTAGGAGAGAGGGAGAATGGTTGCTTTGGTTTCAAGCACCCCGTTTGTGCACGTGTTACCATTTTGTGAGGCCGAGAAGGAGTTGCGGCAAGCAAAGAAGTATTAGAAGAATAAGAAGAAGAGCTCATAGAGGAATCATTACCCGACAACGTCACAGTAGCTGATGATAATGATATAGTACGAGAGGCATATGAAGAATTGAATGAACTTGGTGCCATGGTATTGGGTTCTGAGGGGGGAGATGAATCTTATGACATGTCAGGTATCGTTTGTGGTAACTGGGCAGGGGCTGGGATGGGTAGAATGATTGGACCACATGGAAGATGAATAGAGAGAGGCTGTGTGAGTGAATTGGTTGAGGCGGGCGGCAACACGTGTCCTTGCACAGTAAAAGGAAAAGTATTTTCATCAAAAACAACATGGCGGAAGACATAAAATTTGGATATGATACGATCAAAGCACTTATATCCCTTATGAATTTTACTATATCCTAGAACAATGCAAGGTTTAGAGTGGGGAGATAATTTATCCTTTGTATAAGGTCTAAAATATGGAAAAAACGACATCCAAAAATGCACAACAAGGAATAATCAGGATCAATGTGAAACAATACACGAAAAGGAGATGATTATTTAATCATGGTGAATGTAATATGTTAATAGTGTAGACATCATTATAAAAAGTATGAGTCCAAACTTTTAATGGGACATTAGCATAATACAACAAGTCATGACCAGTTTTTTCACGCCCCGACCTCGGGGAGTGCGATCGGCGCTCGACCGAGATAACCAGGCCGAGAAAGCCTGCTAGATGTATTCTACCCAAAATTGCTCATTAACAATATAAGAATCAGTACAAGTGATAGACATGAGAAGATTCAAGTGTTCCATATTCTTTTTCCATTACTCGAAGGATATTCATTTATGATTTCCAAAATGTTACAAGTTTATAGATATGATGAAAAATAGGTTTTCCAAATACCAACACTTCTAGTTCCATTCCCAACATCAGACACCACCCACAACCTGTCTACAGAGCCTCTAAGCACAACAAAAGTGAAGAATGAAAGTGTCGGCGACAAGGCCCCGGCTATCTCTCAAAGCACAAAATACAACGTCAAATGACATAAAGCCCCGAACAGAGTAGGGCTCACCAGAACTCGCTGAGTAGGGAGTAACTGCTATCAAGGATCAAGACCACCCACTGATGAACCACCTGCATCCATTGAAGATGCAGCGTCCCCGAAAAAAGGGACGTTAGTACATGTGGAATAGTACTAGTATGTAAAGCTAAATGTCCTATTCCGAAATAGAACGCCAATATAAGAAGGGGGAAAACTATGGAAAGAACAAGTAACAATCAACAATATCCAAATGCTAAGTTTAAAACATAACAATTTTCAAAATACATATATAATATGTTTTTGGTTGGGAGATCATTAGCACCGATATACCACCGTATTTTTAGCACGGAGTCCGATCTCCGCCCGATCGGCTAGGCCATCTCACCCAAAGACATTTGATCTACGCAAAGCAGCCCCATTGTCTCACCCCAATGTGTGCGGGTGGAGGTGCAATCACAATTTCAGTTACAGTTTCCAGTACAATCACCACCATGTGTACGACATGGCGTCCGATCACGACCCGACAGGCTATGCCGTTTCATCATGATGTCGTGTGGATTGACATCACCCTTTTCTAGCAACCATATCATCCCAAATAAGGGGGAAAATTCTAATCATATCAATCTCATCCCAAGTGAGGGGAATAATCACAATGCGCTCCTACACCGGCACGTGTAGTTTTGGGGTTAGGTTATTTCAACCTACCTTTCCTCAGTGACTAACAATACTTCCAAAAATATTTTGTTTTGCACACAAGGGAAAAAAAGTACAAATATATTTATATTCACCTCATAATCTTTCACACTATAAATAACTTCATTAGTACTTTCAACCGTTCACAACATCATTATTTTCTTGGCTCTCTTGGCCATACTTATGATTCAATATTCATGGTACGTTGGCCGTATTTCGTATTCCACATTTTTCATTCCTTGACTTTCCATGATCATCATCACAAACATCTACACATAGAATATTTCGGAAATCATAATTTTAAGTTCATTAGTAATGAAAACTTTAAACACAATAGGTTTCTTCCCAAAGAATAAGGCAAACTAACCAGCAGTAGAAAGACACGTTAAAATCAGAAACGAGCAATATACTATTTATTTTTGAAATACTTTTCCCAAAAGGGAAGTGCACAATTTCAACTCATAAATGTGTAAAGGCTTAAAACACATTGGAAATACCTATGAAGCATAGCATTAGTTAAAACAACCACATTGGGGCATGACTCGAGGACATATGCTTTTAGGCAAATCTATTTTCGAAATCAATTTGGAACAGTTAATACAAGGCTTATTTCATAACTTTTCTGACATTATTTCATTTCATTGGCACCATTGGCCACAAGTATAATTTTCATTCTTGGTACGTTGGTCACACTCTATATCTACAACTCACTTCTTTCACTTTCAAACATCATCACGAATCATCAACAACAAAGCATTTCTACTCAATACTTTAAGTCCACATGTGAGCAAATAAGAATGTTATGCACATTGAGATTTCTTACACAATTTGGCATAATAGCTTTCATTTGAATTATGACCTGAAGTTATAACATTTAGATATGCAATCCGTGCTTCGAGCACATTTTCAAGTAGAAGATAAGATAACAAGAAAATTTTGAATACATATTGAACATCTATATTTTGACACAAGGCTTATTCATAATAATCAATTTATAATGAACAAATCAGGACATACAAAGGCATTGTGGGGTTCAATTCTAAGAGAATAGTTTTGCCAACATACCTTTCTTTTAGCTTTCCTTAAATTACTACAATGCCAAAATATTTTTAGCAATAACAATCTATAGAAAAATAGCGAAAATCAGTTAATAACTAGAAGGATTCCCATGGTGTAACTCTCATAGGAATTTTGTCAAACACCTAGTATGCAAAATAGACTACACAACTCTACAATGGTAATCCCTTCCTCCCTCAACCAATTTCAACAAGAAACTAACCAAAATGGTTCATTGACCCCACATACTACAATCTATTGTCACATGCATGGCCTATTTCCAACCCCACAATATACTTGAACTCATAATCTCTTGCATGAAAGCTTAGGATTAGGACTTGCCAGGATAGATGATAATCTAGTGATTGACTTCCTTGATTCATGAAGATTGGTGCAAGAATATGTGATTAGAATGCTAGATTTCCCCCTACTCTCTCTAAAATACTCTTACATCTCGCTAGAATCATCAGACATTTGCTTCAAAATGAGCCCCTAAGGCTATTTATCAAAATGGGGTCGGGTTATAAAAATAGAAAAATTGACCCTTCGAACACAGGTTTGTGGTCACAGAATGGACCGCATAACACATATGCGGCCCGCAAAATGGATCGCAAAAGTGATGCCAAGAACTGGACTGGTCTGGACCGGTCTGCGACAGGTTTGCGCTCTACAGACCACATAAGCGGCCGCAAAGTGGACCGCATAATAAGTCTCCAAAATTCTTCATGTCAAATTTGTGGCGGATTTGCAGACCGCGAAATAACTATGCGATCGCATAATGGACCGCAGAAAAACCTTCAAAATTCAACAAATTCTCTGCTCAACTCCACGATGATTATGCGGCACGCGAAATGGTTCTACGATCGCGAAACTGACCGCAAAATCTCCTTCTTCAGCCAAAAATTTCCATTAACTCCTCAGTGCATTCTTCAACCCAAAAATAAGTTTGTATCGCTTTCTACAATCCTGAAATGCGTAAGTCTACCTCGGCACCACAAAACCTCAAATTCCTTGGCGAAATTTACGAGGCCTTACAAGAATCTACAATATGTCTGTGTTTGTGTTCAACACAACCATTTTTTTCCGGAGTGTAAGAACACGAGGAACGTTGAACAATACTACTTTCTCTCAAATAATCGGTTAAAGCTTGAAATTCACCTCCCCATTCTGCTTGAAAACTTGTAGCTAGATGACTAAAACAATTTTCCACAAGTGTACAAAATTGACTGAAGACAGATAAGACGTCCAACTTAAGTCGAAGAAAATAAATCCATGTATACTTGCTGAAATGATCAAAGAAGATAACATAATACCGATATCCATCATTCGAAACAACTGGGGTAGGACCTAAACATCATAATAAATCAAATCTAAAAGCCCCGTGGCCCTAAAACTACACTCACTAAATCAAATTTTGTGACTCTTACTAACAACACAAAAGGTGCACTGAGTAGAAACTTTATTGGCCGGAGAAATAAAAACTTTGGATGATAATGCTTTACGAACGGTAGGAAAATATGCTTGAGACAAAAAAGAATGTGAAACACCAAGAGATTCAACATAAGATGCTGGTGAAAATGAGGACTTCAAAATAGGAAAAGTGTCATGACCCAATTTTTTCTATAGGTCGTGATGGCGTTCAACGTCGCCGCTAGGCAAGCCAACAGTAAACTGGCCATGTGATTGCTCTTTTAATAAGTTTCAAAGTAATTAAACTCCATCTATTAATAAATTAAGGAATAGAAAATTTAACAAACTAAAATGAAGGCAACTGAGTGGACAAACAACAACAACAACATACCCAGTAATGAGTGGGCAAACATAGTGACATAAATACTCCAAAATCATAAAGTCTACTAGTATGTGCCCCAAGACCCGGTGTCACAAGTGTATGAGCAACTAGTCGAATATATAAAACTTTAACTATTGTCTAAAATAAAGTAGACAAAAAATAGATATAAAAGAGAGACTCTAGATGCTGCAAAATGGCTCAGGAAGCAGCTCACCACTAGGCCTTGGGGTAATGGGGGTGCGCGTCAGTATGACTGCCATATGCACGTGCCTCAGATCCGGCACAGTCAGTGCAGAAGTGTAGCGTAAGTACATAAACAACATATACCCAGTAAGTATCTAGTCTAACCTCGAAGAAGTAGTGACGAGGGGTCGATATGGACACTTACTACGGCTAACAATAAGATACATAAATTCTAAATAAGCATGAGTTATGTAAATAAGAATAATAACTCAATAACAAACAGTGAATAATCACACACGATTTATGCCGAGGATGTACGATCCGATCCAGAATAATGTGTACACTGTCGAGGGTCGAACGATACGAACCATAGAAGCATCTATTCTACTGCCAAGGTGTTCGGCCCGCTCCACAAGAAGAGAGGATACTTTATGAACATCTAATTTAAAAGATATTACAAGGCTAATACACAAGGAAGCACAATTTCTATTAACGGTCAAGTAACCCGCCAAAACTCAAATAAGTGCAATTCGGTCTCTTAATAATCATTTATGAAGTTCCCATATAATTTAAGCACTTTAATTAACAAGTAGGGTGCAAACATCACAAGTATTTCATTATTTGGGTCCTAAACTACCCGAACATAAGCATGATTAGTAGCTATGCAAAGGCTCTCGTCACCTCATGCGTACGTAGCCCCCACAATTAGAAGCAAATAGTAATTTAAATAACCTATGGGGTAAATTACCGCTTGCAAGGTTTGGCAAGAGACTTACCTCGTTCTCAAGCTCACTTCCAATCCACAAATATTCATTAAATCCTCAACTCAGTGCCCAACAACCCAAAACTAGTCAAATGCTATATAAATTAATCAATATATGTTCAAAAGTTTATAATTTAATTATTAGAGTAATTATCCCACCTAAATTGGAAGATTCCTAAAATTTGCCCTCGGGTCCACGTGCTCGAATTCTGAATTTTTTTGAAGATAAATGTTACCCATAACCTCACGAACTCAAATATATTATTTTTACCCAATTTCATAACTATTTTCGTGGCTAAATCCCATTTTTATCCAAAAACCTAAGTTTTCCAACTAAACCTATAATGTTTTACAATTTTACATGTTAAAATATACCCATAATCAATGTTTTAAACTTATATTGTATAGAAATCACTTACCTCAAAGTTCTAGGTGAAAATCCCTCCTCATAGAGCTCTAATTCGACCAACAAATGAGAGAAATGATGAAATGAGCCTAAGTCTCGACTTAAATGCAACCCTTCTGCCCAGTGGTTTTTCCACACCTGCGGAAGGATCTCTGATTGTGCGGGACTGTTTCTGCAGTCAACTGTCCGCATCTACGGAAAATGCATGACCCACAACCCATCGCACCTGAGGACAAGTCCCGTATCTGCGAGCTCGCTTCTGCGGCTCACCTCGTACACCTGCAACCATGGCCAAGCTGCCTCTCTCCGCATTTGCGAACCCTTCATCGCGAGTTCGCTGACCCCTCCTCTTTTTGCTTATGAGAGCTAGGCAATGCATCTGCAGTGCCTCTTTTGTGGCCATTCCACCACAGGTGCGAACACACCAGATGACAGGCACCAACAAATCTTCTCCATAGAGAAAACAAGCTCCGTCGAACCTCCGAAGCTCATACGGGGGCTCCGAGGCCTCGACCAAACATACCAACAAGTTCGCAAAAATAAAACTACCAATATGTTCGTAAACACAAAACAGACTCGCTCGCACCCTTGGAATGCGGGAAAAAACATTAAAACTAAGAATCACAACCCAAAACCAAACACAATCAACTTATGAACTTCAAGATCTTCCAACTTACTCCGAACGCTACTTAAACTACTCGGAATGGCACTAAATTTTGCGTGCAAGTCTTAAATCACCATATGAATCTATTCCCAGGCTCAGAATTCCAAACGAATCTCGATAACACCAAAACATACTCCAAACCAAGTTTAAAGAACTTTAAAACCTTCGATAAGACGACCTTCAACTTTAGGCGCCAAAACGCTTCCGGGTCATCCAAAATCCAATCCAAACACACGCCCATGTCCAAAATAATCATACGAACCAATTGAGACCGTTAAATCCCGATTCTAAGGTCGTTTACTAGAAATGTTGACCCAAGTCGAACTTAACCTTTAAAGCTCAACGATTTCAACCCGAACCCTTCCAAACCCGAACTAACCATCCCCGCGAGTCATAAAATAGTACAATCAAATACGAGGAGTCTTATTTAGGGGAACGGGAATCTATAAAGTAAAACGACCGATCGGGTCATTACAAAAAGGAAAGCCCATCATTATTCTGCCCTCTGTGAAGAGGTTCCTTCGTTGCCAAGTCCTTAATCAAAAAATGATTTGGAAAAAAATCAATTACTTGGTTAGACTTAGTAAAAGAACTTATAGACAATAAATTTTGAGTAGCAGAGGGAACATAAAGAATATTATCAAGTGCAAACTATTTATCACATAAGGAATTTGAACCATGACCAACATAGGAAGTTTAGAACCATTACCCAGCATGACTTCCTCAGGACCTTGGTATTCAGAATGTATTGCTAGATTATTAATGTTAGGTGTAAGCTGATGTGTGGTGCCACCATCCATCAACCAGTTCTATGAAGTTTGTGGAGACGCACAGGCAAGGTTTGTTGAAGGCCGACCAGAGGCATTATTGCCACTATTAGTTTTTGGTGATGGACATACACGTGCAACATGTCCATTCCCTTCAAAGTTATAACAAATGATACTGGATGTATCTATGGAAGGTAAAAACATTCTAGATTGAGGGGTTTTGTGTGAATGTTGTTGTGGGCAATTGTATGAAGACTTCGAATACCACTGGGAGGAGGAGCGACTTCTACCTCGACCACCTCGACCTCTACCATGACCTTGTGTGGTAGGAAGTGAACTTTGCATATATTGGGCAGATGGAGCACTCAAAGTAAGAGTTTTATCCTTTTTTAATTGCCTCTCTTCAGCTAACAACATACCATTGAGACCATACAAGTTAACATCCTCTTGACATGCTTGTAGTGATCTTGTGAATGGACGATATGCTGGGTCTAGTCTTGCCAGAATGAATTCAACAAGATCATCCTCACGAACTAGATGTTGCAGAGCAACAACCTTATTTGCAATTCCTTTTTCCTTTTGCATAGGTTTCAATGCCATCATCATCTCGTTGTAGTGTATGTAATTGCGCTTTAGGCTCACAAATTTGTGGCTTAGAACCAAAATCATATGCTGCGACAATTTTATCCCAAGCCTCAGGAACTGTTCCTACCCCAACTAAATGTGGTAGAATGCTCTTAGAAACTGACGAGACAATCCAACTTAAAATAAGTTGGTCTTCCCGTACCCAAGCCTTGTAGGCTAGATTTAGTTGATCTCCAGATAGAAATTTTTTTGGGGCTGATTCACTACCATCAATATGATGGTGAAGTCCACAACCGCTCACCATCGGCAGAAATTGTGTTTTCCACAACAAAAAATTCGACGAAGCCAACTTGACTGACAACTGATGAACCAAATTTAGCATTGGGGATAATGTGATCGGCTGACCTATGGGATTAGTTGCTGACGTATTTGTGTTTATTGAAGAGTTGTCATCAATGATTGTAAAACCACTGGGGCTCTGATATCATGATAAGAATGGACCTTGGGCCTAACCCAAACCAAAAAGCTAGCTTATGAGGTGAGGATTGCCCAAGACTATATAAGGAGACCAAGGACCTCAAATCCCGCCGATGTGGGACACTCAACACACCCCTTACGCCCAGGCTTGCAAACTGGAGCGTGAACAAGTTAAATGGGGGCCCAACATCGATAACAATAATTGGGATGTGCCTAACTTTGATACCATGAAGAAGTGTCTTTCTCTTACTGATTTGACATCACATAAAATAGTTGTATATATACAAGAAGAGTAGACATATAACAAGACCCAAATTATATAATCCTAAGTATAAAAGAATACAAATACAAAAGATATCTATCTAATACTCAAACTAGACTTATTTGTTACAAGGACGTCGTTTTACTAAGGCCAAATACATATGTAGCCCTTTAAACTTGTCCCAATTTTCCATTTAGACACTTTAACTAAGGGTCTTAACCTATTGAACACCTAAACTTTATAGAAACTGTGTCCATTAAACACAAGTTGATGACATGGCATCGAGTGTGTCCCCCACGCCCTTTGAAAGCGTGAACAAGTTTCATTTATCTCTCATCTTTGAGAGTCCGGAATATGGTATTTTTGGACTCAAAAGACCGAAATAAGTGAAAAGACATTTATTGACCAAACTATATACTAAAGGGCACTATACCTTACCGTCCGTTTTGGACGTTAAGGTATAGTTCCCTTTAAAAGGGCGCTATATATGAAGTTGATAAGACGTGGATGTATAGCACTGTTTATTAAGGCGTTATATGTATAGAGACGTGGATGTACTGCACTGTTTTATAAACGGCACTATACCCCTTCAAATAGTTGTCCCCTTCCCTTCCCCCACGTTCAAAAGAGAATCTAACCCCCCTCCTCCCCCCCCCCCAATTTTAATTTCGCACC
>ML402795.1:105589-123223 GCA_005239525.1 Nicotiana knightiana
CCCCCCCCCCCTAACGACCCAAAAGATCTCGAGTGACCCCACTCGTCCCACGAAAAGTAAAGATTCTTAGTCCCCGCATCCTAGCTAAGCCTTCTCTCGTTGTGGGTTGTTCGTTTTGGATTCAAATCTTCAACTTTCCAAAAAATATAAAGCGAGGTATTCCGATTTAGTTTTTGTCGAAACTCGTATAAAAAATGCATATTAGTTGTTTTAAATGTCTTTTATGTTGTTTTGTGTTTTTTTTTTTGCGATTAAACTAGTATGTTATTTATCCGGACTAAGATATTATTCTAATAAATATGTCAAAATTGAGAAATCATTATTATTTGTTAAAAAATATTAATAAGTTACTTTTACTATTTTATACGTATTTTCGTGAATATTTTGTGATTAAATGTATTTGTTTTTTTATTTAGTTTAGATTATTTATTTGCTTAATACTAGTAATATAGTGCCCTGTTAGCATAGTAAAATGCAGTGCCTTTTAGCGTAGTATCCTTGTAGTTTAAGTATCTCTTATATTCAAAAATACGTCAAAATAACTAATAGATCGAACACAAACTCTGTCCAATTCTAGTCAACGATCATAAGAAAATAACATGAGAAAATAACAATATTTTTCGGATATCTTGGTGCTACTGGGTTTCAAATATCGAGTCTGGAACCCATATGTGAATACTTAATAATTAAATCTTGTATAATTATAAAAATTAATTATTTAATTTACAACAAACATATAAAATTATAAAACTAACATGTAAAATAATAAAACTAACACATACAAGAATTCAGGATATCTTGGTGCTACTAAGCCTCAAATATCGAGCCTGGAACCCATATGTGAATATTTAATAATTAAATATTATATAATTATAAAAATTAATTATTTAATTTACAACAAACATATAAAATTATAAAACTAACATGTAAAATAATAAAACTAACAGATACAAGAATTTAGGATATATTGGTGCTATTGGGCCTCAAATATCGAGCCTGGAACCCATATGTGAATACTTAATAATTAAATATTATATAATTATAAAAATTAATTATTTAATTTACAAAAAACATATAAAATTATAAAACTAACATGTAAAATAATAAACTAACACACAAGAATTCAGGATATCTTGGTGCTACTGAGCCTCAAATATCGAGCCTGGAACTTATATGTGAATACTTAATAATTAAATATTGTGTAATTAGAAAAATTAATTATTTAATTTACAAACAAACATATAAAATGATAAAACTAACATGTAATTAATGTTGTTTAATTTATAGTAGACGACATGGAGGTGCCGCCTATGCATCCCGGACTTTCCAACGATGAGCTACTGTCGTTACAGGGCTGTCGTAGGTCCGCCCACATATGGGAGGGAGAGTTACTGGCCCAAAATCTCCGCGTTAGGAAAGTGGATGACATGTGTGACTTTCTGAAGGGCAAAGTTCTCCATCCCCGTGTAGTCAAACAGCTGCAGGATACGGGCTTCTACAGGATTTTGGAGATAGGGCGGCTGCACCTCGATTGGTCTTTGGTCACGGCCCTGATAGAGCGGTGGTGACCGGAGACGCACACATTCCACTTGCCCATTGGCGAGTCCACCGTCACACTGCAGGACATGGAGGTTATATATGGGCTGCCCGTTGATGGACAACCCGCTGCTCTGCCGCAGGCCATGAGAGAGATGACAGGTGGGCAGTACCTAGACATGTTACAGCAGCTCATTGGTTTCCGGCCACAAGATGAGAATGCAATAGCTGGGACCAGTCGTTTGCAGTTGATGACTATTCGAGACCATTTGGAGATATTGCACTCTGACATCACTGGCGATACACCGGATTTGTATATTCTCCGGTACACGAGGTTGCTGCTACTCCTTATGTTTTGAGGGGTTTTGTTCCCGAACACTTCGGGGAACCTAGTCAGCTTGAGATTTCTTCATCATCTTGAGTGGCTAGATGATTTATCCCGGTACAGCTGGGGTGCTGCTGCTCTCGCCTACTTGTACAGGCAGATGTGACGGGCGAGCATGGGCACCCAGCGTGACGTTGCTAGATTTTTGCCGCTGCTACAGATAACAACATATTCGAATACTCTATCCATTTAGGTTTGGGCCTGGGAGCGTTTCCTGTAGTTGCAACCACCTCTATCACCATTAGCTCTAGATGTACCACCTCTGTTTCCCCCTCTAGTTAGGAGGTGGGTTCTCCGTCGAGGATATAGACGAGAGTACGAGGCTCGGCATAATCTCCACTTGTGCATGGATTTGTTAGGTTTTCTGGAGGGCGCACAGGTAAATATATACCTAAGTTTACTTGGCATAGCTTCACATGTGTTGCATATACTCACGTTTTCTGTTGTTACTTAATAGTTCATCTGGACGCCATACAGCGACATGCTGATAGCTGGCTTGCCCGATTATTTCTCGACCTACCGACTTATTTGGGGCTCTTCTCTCCCGTTGATGTGCCTTGATATTGTGGAGCATCATGCCACCGAGCGGGTACTTCGTTAGTTTGGCTGTCCGCATCTTGTACCGACACCGCCCACCTTGCAGACCACACATTTCTAGCGGGATGATCGTTCCATGGTGGACGAGGCATATGTGGCATGGCTAGAGACGCAGATCGATACTTGGGACCGGAAACTTGACTTGATCTCGCCCCCCTTCACCGCGCCGGACGGATACTGAGCATGATTATATGGGCTAGTACGCGGCATTACCCTACTTTTTTTCGGGAATCCCATTCATCGAGCTGGCGGTCGGTACGTTCCATACGTCGAGCGGCACGACACACTGGTATGTTATTTGGTATTCTTACTTATAATTGTAACCTAGCATTCCGTAATTTATATTTTACACATTGTGCATGCTATTGGCCCACATTTATTCCACCATTTGGGACTGTAGATGTAGCAGCATACCGGCAAGGGAGCAGTCATTTTGCACGAGTATGGCCGACAGGTTATAGAGCTAGCTGCCCAGACACTGCGGCGAGCCTGAGAGGATGAGCGCTTAGGACATGAACCTGCTTATGTGGCGCCAGAGTAGTACCATCGAGGTAGGGTTGTCCCACGAGGTAGGTCTTTCCCACGAGGCAGGGCTGTCCCACGGGGTCATGGGGGGCGGCAAGGGGGTGGTCCCCAGCAAGGGGGCGTTGAGGCACCTGTTGAGGATGTTGGAGTTGATCTGCGGAGTGACCTCCATGAGCCAGAGGAGCATCATAGCAGCATGCCGTCATATAGCCTTCGGCTGCAGCTCACTCCAGGGACTTCGCAGGTGACCCATGTCAGATCCATTGTTGATCACGGGCGCGAGCATTATCGGAGAGGATTGGGATTAGTACTTTTCAGGCCCATCGACCGTTGCTGAGGATTGGACGACCCGAGATATGGATAGTGGGCGTCGTCTAAGTTATGGCTCATCATCAAGGGGTGCTCGGAATCTTTCACATGCATAGGTATGTTTGTATTACTATTAAAATTAAATTTTTATCTCATTTATTAGCCATAAATAACTTTATAATTTTCTTATTAAGTGTAACGACCCGACCGATTGTTTTGTGTTATCGGACCCCATTCCCCTAAATGAAACTTCCCATAGCAGCATTTTATGATTTATGACTTGTGGGACTGGTGGTCCGGGATTCGGAGGTCTTTAGAGTGCTATAAGAAAAATTGGTTCCTTAAGGTTGGCCTTTAAGGCCAAGTTTGACTTCGGTCAACATTTTGGGTAAATGACCTTGGAATCGAGTTTCGTCGGTCCTGGTAGCTTCGGGTGATGATGTTGGACCTGGGCGTATGCTCGGAATGGGTTTCTGATGATCCGGGAGCGTTTCAGCGCCCAATATTGAAATAAGAAGTTCCTTAAGTTCCTATTGTGGTTTTGAACATGTTTTTGTGTTATCGAGGTCCGAACGGAATTTCGAGACTGGGAATAGTTTCGTTATGTCATTTATTACTTGCCTGCAAAATTTGGTGTCATTCCTAGTAGTATAGGTCGGTTCAGCACGTTGTTAGCGAAGTCTAGAAAACTTGAAGTTCCTAAGTTTGGTTCTTGGGGTCTTGAGGTGTGATTTCTAGTTTTAGCATTGTTTTGGGTGTTCCGAAGACTCGAGCGAGTTTGCATTATGATTTGGGACTTGTTGGTATATTTGGACGAGGGCTCGGGTGGGCCCAGGGGCCTCCCGGGCACCCAACGGGGCTAAAAACCAGCTAAAATAGTTGTTGGTGCACCTATTCGGGTGTGACTGCAGGTGCGGTTGCCCAGTCGCAGGTGCGGGACTACTCCTGCGGTCCCAAGCATCATAAGTGCGACCCCAGGTAAGGTCCCCATTTTCTCGCAGGTGCGGACAAAGGTCCGCAGGAGCGAAACCGCTGGTGCGGTCACCCCCTCTGTAGGTGCGACCCCAGCCCCACTCACCCAGTTCTGCAGGTGCGGTCCTCGAGCTGCAGGTGCGGAACCCCAGTAGGCCAGCCATTGTGTTTCCTTTAAAACATGGGATTTCACCCCCTTCATTAATTTTCCTCCACCATTAGAGTCTTGTGAGCTTGGGAAGAGCACACCACAACCTAGCTACTCTTAAGGTAAGTTAATACCACTTCAACACTAGCTTAATTCATGATCTTCTAGCTAAATTAACTACTAAATCACTAAAAAATCAAGAATTGGGTAGTAATTTAGGGTTCTTGAGAAATTGGAGAATTACCCATTTATTGCTATAAATTCAACAAGAAATCATATATTAACGATCCTTAGGCTTCGGGTGAGCGATTCCTTCGTGAATTTTCAGAATTCGAGCCTGCGGGCCCGGGGTTGGATTTTGGGAATTCTTCACGAACGTTGAATTATTGATTAAATAGGATAATTCCCTACTTTGAGCATGCATTGATATCATTGTACCATATTTGGCTAGTTACGAGTCCTCGGGGGTAGAGTTCGGAGTTCGGGCACATCCTTGGTCCGACGGTAGATTCGACATGAGGTGAGTCTCCTTTCTGACCTTGTAAGGGGGAATTACCCCCTAGGTGATTTAAATGCTATATGTGATAATTTGTGGGGGCTACGTACGTACAAAGTGACTAGAGTCCGTACGTAGCGACTATTGCTATTATGTCCGGGTAGTTAGGCCCACATCATGCCTTGTGTTTTTCTTGATATGAACTATATGCTTAATGAATTAGCGTTACATGTTGCTTATTTCCCCGAAGTTATGAAATTTGAGAAAAACTTGTAAGAAATATTTTCGCTGAAAAGTATTCTCTTTTAAAAAGGAATAATGTGTGTGCATGTGACCGCTTCGCAGTTTACATTCCGCGAGCGGAGAGTGATTTCCTCCACTCTTATGGGAATGTGCCCTCTATCATCGGCGGTGCATAGAGAGGGATTGAGCGATGCACTTTTGGTACGGGTCGTTCGATCCTCGACAGTGCATAGAGAGGGATTGAGAGATGCACTTTTGGTACGGGCCGTTCGATCCTCGGCAGTGCATAGATGTGAGTACTTTATGGAGAGGTGCACTTTTGGTACGGGCCGTTTGATCCTCGGCAGTGCACGGGCATTACTATATTATGACTCCGGCTGGTTGTCCTTACCCTGCATGCGTATGATTTATTTGTTACTAAATTCATGGATATCGATCTGACAGATATTTGGGGAAAAAGCTAAGTGGTAATTGTTTTATTTATTCCCAGTATTCTTCCTGGATTTCAGTATCTTACATATATACTTGTTGCTTCACTGTCTTTACATGCCTACTGTTTCCATTACATTCTGTTAAATTATACTGTTGGACCTTAGTGAGTGTCATGTCGACCTCTCGTCACTACCTCTTCGAGGTTAGGCGAGATACTCACTGGGTGCATATATATTTATGTACTCATGCTGCACTTCTGTACTAAATTGTATAGGTTCTGAGGCTGGTGCTTCTGGTTATCCGATCGGAGCTTGACATATATTCTCGAGCCGACTCCACGGTGAGCTGCATCCCTTGAAGATTCTCAGTAGTGCTATGGAGTTATCTTTTGTTTATTTCTATATACTTCTCTCAGACAGCAGTACAGTTATGTCATCTTTTGTATATTCTACTAGTTCACCTGGTTACTTGTGACACTAGTTCATGGAACGCACATAGTAGACTCTTTATTTTGGGACTGTATATATTGGATCATGATCATTGTGGCTGTATTTACTTAAGTTGGTTAATGTTTCCGCTTTTATTTAAATGATCTAAGCTTAAAACTTTGGGAATATTTGGCGTTGGTATGTTAATAAGGATAATCTCACTAGTAAACAACTGTTGGCTTGCCTGACTCCGGTGTTGGGAGCCATCACGACCTGTGTCGAATTTTGGGTCGTGACAACATGGTATCAGAACACTAGGTTCACGTAAGTCTCACGAGTCGCGGGAAATCCCAGTAGATTCATGCGGATCGGTACAGAGACATCTATACTTATCCCAGTGGAGAGCCAGGTCATATAAGGAGGCAGTGTCCCAGTTATCGGGGCAAGGCCGTACAGAAGGGCTATCACCGATGGGTCCGGCACTAGCAGTCCGGCCACCTAGAGGTGGAGGACAGGTCGACAGGGGTCGTCCTAGAGGTGGAGGCCAGTCAGGGGGAGGTCAGGCTGCTCCTGTTCACTCTGGTGGAGCCCAGTCTTCTGGTACTCTAGCCAGATTCTATGCCATTCCGGCCAGATCAGATGCAGTGGCCTCAGACGTCGTGATCACATGTATTATTTCAGTATGTGGTAGAGAGGCAACGGTGTTATTTGATCCAGGATCCACTTATCCTATGTTTCGGTCTTATTTGCTCATTTTCTAGATGTCCCTCGTGAGTCCTTGGGTTCGCCTATTTATGTTTCCACTCCTGTGGGCGATTCTGTGGTTGTAGACCGGATTTGCCGGTCCTGTGTGATTTCATTTTTTGGGTTCGAGACTCGAGCGGATCTCTTATTGCTCTACATGGTTGATTTCGAGATTATTTTAGGCATGGATTGGCTATCTCCTTATCATGTTGTGCTACATTTCCATGCCAAGACAGTTACCCTAGCCGTGCCCGAGTCGCCTAGGCTGGAGTGGAGAGGTTCCTCAGTTAGTACAGCCAGCCGAGTTATTTCATTTTTGAAGGCTCGACATATGGTTGAGATGGATTGTCTAGCCTATTTTGCTTATGTGCGGGGCACCACTGCTGAGTCTCCTACGATTGATTCAGTGCCAGTGGTTCGAGAGTTTGCGGATGTATTTCCTTCGAATCTTTCGGGCATGCCTCCGGACCGTGATATTGATTTCTGCATTTATTTAGCTCCAGAACCCCAGCCTATATCTATTCCTCCGTACTGTATGGCTCTGAAAGAGTTGAAGGAGTTGAAGGAGCAACTTGAGGAGTTGTTAGCTAAGGGGTTCACCAGACCGAGTGTATCACCGTGGGGTGCTCCAGTTTTATTTGTGAAGAAGAAGGATGGGTCTATGCGGATGTGTATTGATTACCGCCAGTTGAACAAGGTTACCATTAAGAACAAGTATCCCTTGACACGCATCGCTGATTTGTTTGACCAGTTGCAGGGTGCTCGTGTTTTTTTTAAGATTGATTTGCGATCGGGGTATTATCAGTTGAGGATTCGAGCTTCAGATGTTCCGAAGACTACTTTTCGTACGAGATATAGCCATTATGAGTTCCTGGTGATGTCCTTTGGCTTGACTAATGCCCCAACAGCATTCATGGACTTGATGAATAGGGTGTTCAGGCCTTATATTGATTCATTTGTCATTGTCTTCATTGATGACATTTTGATTTACTCATGTAGCCTGGGGGAGCACGAGCAGCATTTGAGAGTTGTGCTCCAGACTTTGCGAGAACATAAGCTATATGCTAAGTTCTCCAAGTGTGAGTTTTGGTTGGATTCCCTAGCATTTTTGGGGCATGTGGTATCCGAAGAGGGTATCAAGGTTGATCCTTAGAAGATCGAGGTAGTTCAGAGTTGGTCGCATCCTACTTCAGCTACATAGATCAGGAGCTTTTTGGGCCTAGCAGGCTATTATCATCGATTTGTGGAGGGTGTCTCTTCTATTGTAGCTCCATTTACTAGATTGACTCAGAAGAATGCGTCATTTCGATGGTGTGACGAGTGTGAGCCGAGCTTTCAGAAGCTCAAGACAGCATTGACCTTAGCACCAGTTCTAGTATTGCCTTCCGGTTCTAGGATGTACACAGTATATTCTGAAGCTTCACGGGTTGGCTTAGGGTGTGTATTGATGCAGGAGGGGAGAGTTATTGCTTATTCTTCACGCCAGCTGAAGGTTCATGAGAAGAATTACCCTGTGCACGATTTGGAGTTGGCGGCAATTGTTCACGCTCTTAAGATTTGGAGGCACTACTTGTATGGAGTGTCCTGTGAGGTTTACACAGACCACCGTAGCTTGCAGCACTTGTACAAGCAGAAGGATCTTAATTTGAGGCAGCGCATATGGCTTGAGTTGTTGAAAGATTATGATATCACCATTCTTTATCACCCGGGCAAGGCAAATATGGTAGCAGATGCTTTGAGCGGGAAGGCGGAGGGTACGGGTAGCTTGGCTTATATTGCAGCAGAGGAGAGACCTCTAGCCTTGGACATTCAGTCCTTGGCCAATCGCCTAGTGAGGTTAGACCTTTCAGAGCCTCGTCGAGTTTTAGCACATGTGGTTGCTCAGTCTTTGTTGTTGGGGGAGATTAAGGCCCGGCAGTTCTATGATTCGTGATTAGCAGAGCTTCGGGAGATAGTGGTTCAGGGTAGGTCCAAGGAGGCTACTATTGGCGAGGATGGTGTTCTGAGACTTCAAGGCCTCTTATGTGTTCCTAATGTTGATGGCCTGAGGGAGAGGATTCTAGAGGAGGCACACAGTTCTCGGTATTCTATTAATCCTGGTGCTACGAAGATGTATCATGACTTGAAGCAAAATTTCTGGTGGAGGCAGATGAAGAAGGACATTGTGGAGTATGTGACTAGGTGTCTTCATTGCCAGCAGGTGAAGTATGAGCATCAGAGGCCAGGAGTCCTACTTCAGCAGATGCCCATTCCTGAGTGGAAATGGGAGCGCATCACTATGGACTCTGTGGTTGGGTTGCCTCGGACTTTGTGGAAGGTTGACGCGGTTTGGGTCATTATGGATAGATTGACCAAATCGGCGCATTTCATTCTAGTAGCTACTACATATACTTCTGAGAGGTTGGCCCAAATCTACATTCGGGAGATAGTCCGGTTGCATGGTGTCCCGGTGTCTATTGTATCAGATCGAGGTCCTCAGTTCACCTCGCACTTATAGAGAGCACTGCATAGTGAGATGGGCACCCAGATAGACCTCAGCACAACATTTCACCCTCAGACTGATGGTCAGTAGGAGCGTACAGTTCAGATATTGGAGGACATGCTCAGGGCATGTGTGATTGACTTCGGAGGTCAGTGGGACCAGTTCTTGCCTTTGGCCGAGTTTGCTTATAATAATAGTTATTAGTATAGAATTGAGATGGCACCATTTGAGGCTTTCTATGGCCGGCGATGTCGTTCTCCTATCGGGTGGTTTCAGCCTAGCGAGGCTAAGTTATATGGAACCGACCTAGTGAGGGATGCCTTGGAGAAAGTGAATTTGATTCAGGAGAGGCTCCATACAGCACAGTCCAGACAGAAGAGTTACGCAGATCAGAGGCGCGTTATGTATCATTTATGGAGGGAGATAGGGTCTTGTTGAAATTCTCGCCTATGAAGGGTATTACGAGGTTTGGGAAGAAGAGCAAGCTGAGTCCGAGGTTTATAGGTCTATTCGAGGTGTTGACACGAGTTGGAGAGGTCGCTTATGAGTTGGCCTTGCCTCCCAGTTTATAGGTCCATTCGAGGTGTTGACACGAGTTGGAGAGGTCGCTTATGAGCTGGCCTTGCCTCCCAGTTTATCAGGAGTTCATCCAGTTTTTCATGTATCCATGCTCCGGAGGTACCACGCCGACTTCTCTCACATGGTTGATTTCAGCACTATTCAGTTGGATGAGAGGTTGGGAAACGAGGAGGAGCCAGTTGCTATTATTGACAGACAGGACCGCCAGTTGAGGTCCAAGAGAGTTTCTGCCGTAAAGGTCCAGTGGAAGGGCCATCCAGTTGAGGAGGCGACCTGGGAGTCCGAGGAGGACATGCGGAGCAAATATCCACACATATTCAGCACTACAGGTATGATTCTAGACCCGTTTGAGGACGAACGTTTGTTTAAGAGGTGGAGAATGTAACGACCCAACCGGTCGTTTTGCGTTATCAAACCCCTTTCCCCTAAATGAAACTTCCCATAGCAGCTTTTTATGATTTATGACTTGCGGGGACTGGTGGTCCGAGATTCAGAGGTGTTTAGAGTGCTATAGGAACAATTGGTTCCTTAAGGTTGGCCTTTAAGGCCAAGTTTGACTTCGGTCAACATTTTGGGTAAACGACATCGGAATCGAGTTTCGTCGGTCCCGGTAGCTTCGTGTGATGATTTTGGACCTGGGCGTATGCTCTGAATGGGTTTCTGATGACCCGGGAGCGTTTCAGCGCCCACTATTGAAATAAGAAGTTCCTTAAGTTCCTATTGTGGTTTTCGACGTGTTTTTGTGTTATCGAGGTCCAAACGAAATTCCGAGATTGAGAATAGTTTCATTATGTCATTTATGACTTGCCTGCAAAATTTGGTGTCATTCCGAGTAGTATAGGTCGGTTCGACGCGTTGTTAGCGAAGTCTAGAAAACTTAAAGTTCCTAAGTTTGGTTCTTGGGGTCTTGAGGTGTGATTTTTAGTTTTAGCATTTTTTTGGGTGTTCCGAAGACTCGAGCGAGTCCGCATTATGATTTGGGACTTGTTGGTATATTTGGACGAGGGCTCGGGTGGGCCCAGGGGCTTCTCGGGCACCCAATGGGGCTAAAAACCAGCAAAAATAGTTGTCGGTGCACCTGTTCTAGTGTGACCACAGGTGCGGTTGCCCAGTCACAGGTGCGGGATTGTTACTGCGGTCCCAAGCATCACAGGTGCGACCCTAGGTGAGGTCCCCCTTTTCTCGCAGGTGCGGGCAAAGGTCCGCAGGAGCGGAACCACTGGTGCAGTCACCCCCTCCGCAGGTGCCACCCCAGCCCCACTCACCCAGTTTCGCAGGTGCGAGCCCCAGCTTGCAGGTGCGAGACCACATGTGCGGTCCTCGAGCCGCAGGTGCAGAACCCCTGTAGGCCAGGCATTGTGTTTCCTTTAAAACACGGGATTCCACCCCCTTCATTCATTTTCCTCCATCATTAGAGTCTTGTGAGCTTGGGAAGAGCACACCATAACCTAGCTATTGTCAAGATAAGTTAATTCCACTTCAACACTAGCTTAATTCATGATCTTCTAGATAAATTAACTACTAAATCACTGAAAAATCAAGAATTGGGTAGTAATTTAGGGTTCTTGAGAAATTGGTGAATTACCCATTTATTACTATAAATTCAACAAGAAATCATATATTAACGATCCTTAGGCTTCGGGTGAGCGATTCCTTCGTGAATTTTCTGAATTCGAGCGTGCGGGCCTGGGGTTGGATTTTGGGAATTCTTCAAGAACATTGAATTATTGAGTAAATAGGATAATTTCCCTACTTTGAGCATGCATTGATATCATTGTACCATATTTTGCTAGTTGCAAGTCCTTGGGGGTAGAGTTCAGAGTTCCGGCGCATCCTTGGTCCTAGGGGTAGATTCGACACGAGGTGAGTCTCCTTTCTAACCTTGTAAGGGGGAATTATCACCCTATGTGATTTAAATGATATATGTGATAATTTATGGGGGCTATGCACGTACAAAGTGATGAGAGTCCGTACGTAGCGACTATTACTATTATGTCCGGGTAGTTAGGCCCACATCATCCCTTGTGTTTTGCTTGATATGAACTATATGCTTAATGAATTAGCATTACACGTTGCTTATTTCCCCGAAGTTATGAAATTTGAGAAAAACTTGTAAGAAATTGTTTCACTGAAAGTTATTCTCTTTTAAAAAGGAATAATTTGTGTGCATGTGACTTCTTCGCAATTTACATTCCGCGAGCAGAGTGTGATTTCCCCACTCTTATGGGAACGGGCCATTCGATTCTCGGCATTGCATAGAGAGGGATTGGGAGATGCACTTTGGTACGGGCCGTTCGATCCTCAGCAGTGCATAGATGTGAGTACTTTGTGGAGAGGTGCACTTTTGGTACGGGCCGTTCAATCCTCGGCAGTGCACGGGCATGACTATCTTATGACTCCGGCCGGTTGTCCTTACCCTGCATGCGTATGATTTATTTGTTACTAAATTCATGGATATCGATCTGACAGATATTTGGGGAAAAAGTGAAGTGGTAATTGTTTTATTTATTCCCAGTATTCTTCCTGGATTTCAGTATCTTACATATATACTTGTTGCTTCACTGTCTTTACATGCCTACTGTTTCCATTACATTCTGTTAAATTATACTGTTGGACCTTAGTGAGTGTCATGTCGACTTCTCGTCACAACCTCTTCGACGTTAGGCGGGATACTCACTGGGTACATATATATTTATGTACTCATGCTGCACTTCTGTACTAAATTGTACAGGTTCTGAGGCTGGTGCTTCTGGTTATTCGATCGGAGCTTGGCATATATTCTCGACCTGACTCCACGGTGAGCTGCATCCCTTGACGATTCTCAGCAGTGCTATGGAGTTATCTTTTGTTTATTTCTGTCTACTTCTCTCAGACAGAAGTACAGTTGTATCATCTTTTGTATATTCTACTAGTTCGCCTGTTGACTTGTGACACTAGTTCCTGGCACGCACATAGTAGACTCTTTATTTTGGGACTGTATATATTGGATCATGATCATTGTGGTTGTATTTACTTAAGTTGGTTAATGTTTCCACTTTTATTTAAATGATCTAAGCTTAAAACTTTGGGAATATGTGGGGTTGGTATGTTAATAAGGAAAATCTCACCAGTAAACAATTGTTGGCTTGCCTGACTCCGGTGTTGGGAGCCATCACGACCTGTGTTGGATTTTGGGTCGTGACATTAAGGCTTCATCCTCGCCTGTCACGGAGGCCACTTTGTGCGATGCTGGCCTGGTTGCAATGGATGATTATATTCTGGAGCCCGACGAGACCATGGTAAGACAAATTAAATTTTTGTGACTTAACATGTATATTTCTAATATATATTTTCATATATTTAGCTAACTTATTCTTTTGTAGGTTACTACCTGATCGACGGCCCTTTCTACAGATCATGTCAGCAATACTGACGATCATGCTGCAGTGCATCCTGCGATAAAGAGGCGACGTGATGAGGATGATCCTGATATCGTAGCCGGGCGGGATGCACTTTAGGCGAGCGACTGCATTGAAGCACACGGGTTGTGGGACACATTGACTTTTTTTGTATTTTATGTAAATAATAGCAACAATTTTTATTGTTTACGTTATATGCGCATTCCGGTTCTTCGTTATTTTAATACTACAACACAATCACAAATATAGCAACTTAACATAATTTAAATTCAGTACAACTAATGAAAATACATGACAAGGAAAGCATAAAGATAAAATACTACACTCAACACATACATGTGTTTGTTTAGTCACTATCGCCCATTACTCTCTGCTTCAACCACTTATATTTCTCCAACAACCTATATTTTCTTCTTCCACCTCTTTTAGTTTCTCCTTCAATGTCGCAATTTCTCGTTTCATTTCAGACTCACGGCGTTCGTATTGATGGTTCATATCATGATAATAGTGCAAAGATTGTTTGTAACATTCCTTCTTACAGGGTTCATCAAGCCATAGCTCAAAATTAATAATTTTTGTCATTGCCTCTAAACCTGTTTACACATATCCAGTATTTGGGCCCAACATGACCATCCTCCTAACAGTCCTTCAGCATACAGCCTTTGCCATAATATCACATTGGCATATAATTGCGTCTAGACATTTGGTAATTCGAAAAAAAAAATCCTACTTTTATGAAAAGTTTTGCTTTTTGTTTTGGTTAAGCGTAGATGATAACTAAAATGCACTAGTTATTTATATGCAAGGCAACACACATAACGTAGTATTTAACCGCGCTATGCTTCGCGTGCTAAAGATTCTTTTGGATACAATACAGCTTTTTGTAGGCGGGCAACTTTTCAGGTCGACAAGACAACACACATAACGTAGTATTTAACCATGCTATGCTTCGCGCATTAAAGATTCTTTAGGATACAATACAACTTTTTGCAGGCGGGCAGCTTTTCAGGTCTACAAGACAACACACATAACGTAGTATTTAACCGTGTTATCCTATTACACACGGGAGTAGGACTAATTTTTATATATATATATATATATATACACTCACATATTTATCAAACATCTTCCTCTTCCGACAGAGTAGTTTTCTAATAATTTTAGATTGAAATTCGAAAGTCAACATAATAAGTTTGGTTTTTTAATCCAATACTATTTTTGATAATATGAATGGGAGGGAGAAATTCATTAATTTACTCCACTGAAAATGTTAAATATCAATAAAATTCAACAGCAATGGAAACATAATTTTATTTGAAACAATTTGGAACATAAACAAGTAGATACACTTATTACAACCACATTACGAAAATAAAACACTACGTGTATCCTTGATAGTTGGGCACATTAGATGAACTTCCACCAGGAGCTGTATTACCACCGCCACCCAAACCAGCTGAAGGACATTTTCGACGGCCGTGTCCTGTTTGTGAGCATATACCACATTTGTGCGCATAAACGGTATCACGAACATCAATTTAGTTCGGTATACATTTTCTTTTTTTGCACCTATCGCTGACGCAAAAACTCCTTGTTACACACCACTTTAAATGGTTCCGGCGACCAATAATGCTCATCACCCATTGGCTGTAACTGCCCACTATATGTGTTTAAGTATGCAGCAACACTATATTGTTTATCAACGTAGTTGGTGGGACCTAAACCTGTATGTTGAAAGCATATGATGGCATGTGAGCACGGCATGTGGTAGATGGACAATTTCCCACAAGAGCATAACCTTCTAGATTCATTTATGGTTTGTACATTATTCCTCCGATTTTGATGGATAGCGGTGTGAACTTCAAAAATATTTTGGTCGTGATCATACTGTAAAAATGAATGCCAATATGATCACTGCCTATATTTCTCAAATATTTTCATTAGTAGTGGCATAAAGTCAACACCCTTTTCCATCAATGATGTTGCAGCTGCAGCCCTTCAACAAACCTCTCCGTCATCTGCTTGAATGATATCTACACCATGGCAGTGACAGGAAATCCTCATGCAGATTTCAATAACCCATTGAAAGACTCTGACACATTTGTAGTCATAATTCCCCATATTCTTCCATCATCCGCATGCAAAGTCTACTTTTCAGGATTATGTCACAGTAACCAACGATAGGATGCCTCGCCTTCCTGCCTAATAGATTCAATGTGCCTCCGAAATTTATGCTCTTGATGATCTGTTGCAGCCATCCACATTAAGTCATACATATCCTTGTTGGGATGTGCCTTCTGGAAATTGGCCTTCATGTGCCTCACACAATAACGATGGTAGGCATACGGTTCTTGCCATGCAGACAAATTCTCTACAGAACTTAAAATACCACCATGTCGATCAGATGTTAGAAAAATACCTGAACGTTGTTTGACAACATGCTCTTTCAAGTGGTTAAAAAATAGTGTCCACGTCTCTTAGCTTTCATTGGCACAAATAGCAAAAGCTAAAGGAAATATTTGTCCATTAGCATCTACTGCGACGACGATCAACAACTTAATATCATACTTTCCATAGACATGAGTGTCGTCTATGGATATTATCGGCTGACAATGCAGAAAACTATCAATTGCTGGTTTAAATGCCTAGAACACGTATTTTAATATATATACTGGTTATTCCTGGACTCCGCTCAAGTTTCCATTCAACAAAAGTCCCGGGGTTAAAGTGTTGCAATGCGGTCATGTACCTAGATAGAGCTGCAAATGACTTATGCCAGTTACCATAAACAATTTCAAATGCACGTTTGCGCCCAAGAAATGCCTTTCTTTTGGTAATGGTACAGCCATATTCCTGATGGACGGATGTAATGCATAATTTGATCTTGTAACTTATGGACGCTTCAATATGTGGAATCAAGTCAACATCCGAGTTGTAGTGATTCCCATTGAATGTGTCCATTTCACAAGTGTGGGTGACAATGTATTTACCCACTTTCCACATACATGTTTTCTTCTTGCTTGCACGCAGCATCCAATGACAACCCATAAACCATCTACGGCAAATCCGGACTTGACTCCCATACCGTCATCTCACGAAACACTTTTACCCTATATATTTTTGCCGCCCCTCTTAGGCGCGCTTTATCAGGAAAAAGCATGTCGTTTGCCAGCACCGTTGGTCTAGACTCATACCTCATTGCTGTCCGGATTTCGTCAAAATCCTTTGTGAGGGCATCCACATCCGTCATATTTGGAAAATGATCAAGGTAGGGAATCTCCCTTAAATGAAGCGGCATTTGGGACTCGTACACTCTTGGTCTAACGGGGGGTGGAGCATGCTCCCTCGTCAAATCAGGTCTATTATTCTCTTCCTCCTCATCACCACCCTCATCAAGGAAGGGTGTGTCATCTCCGGACTCATCAACATTGTTGTCATAATCAATGTTCTCTTCCTGACTCTATGCATCTGTCAGATCTCGATTAAATATGTCATCTTCGGGAAATTAAGTCAGGACAAGTTGTTCAACTTGCTCGTTTTCACTACACAACCAACAAAATAATAAGCTACTCAAATTGATAAATACTTTACATATATCTATATCACTTCACTTACAAGTCGTAATGTGTTGACATTTCATGATGGACATTATCCTGTTGGTGATGACTCTCGGATGGACCACCATGATCCAACACACCATAACGACACATATTCCAACTGGGCGTGGGTTCATAAGTTGGAAAATTCATATCTGGCTGGTACCCCCTATGGAATATATGAGTATTAATACAAATTCAATACAATAAAAATAAACATTGTAACACAAAGGAAAATTGAAGTTTACCACTCGTCTTGTGGATTATGTAAAGTAGGAGAGAAAATTATTTCCTCGCTCCTCATTCGCCCGTGGAGATAAGTTTAAATCAGGCCAAACTCTTTCAGCCGGAACATGTTTGGAAAAAACTGCTCCAGAATAACCACCCGATGACTAAGGGTTATCGCTGCTTTGTGCAACCTCATTATTGCGAATACTTTCAACCTTCACGTATATTTCCAACATTTTTATCAAAAGAAATTCCTGGTATTCATCCGAAGTCCTAAAAAATACTCAAAGTTTCATCATCCTCAATGTTAAACTCATCGTAATAAGCAACCCCTTGCGGAGTGACAGAATACAGATATCTTCCGGTTACTTTAAGGCTCACCGAATGTTTGCTCACACTCATTTTTTTACACAACAAGGATACCAGCCTATCGTACTCCATTGTAAGTGGCAACTTAACATGGAATTATGGAGATAAACTATAGCTCATTGAGTTATTTTCCACCACAACCTCACCCCCCCCCCCAAAAGGGCAGT
>ML402795.1:123577-152632 GCA_005239525.1 Nicotiana knightiana
CCTCACCCCCCCCCCCCACCCCCAATATAATGAAATCTTTACTTTGCGCTCTTCAGACATTATGACAAAATGCTTGAGAATTTAACAAGAAGAAAAGTTTAACAGGAGTTGAGAATATTTCTGAATGAATTTTTGCAAAATCCTTAATGCCTTTAAATAAGGCAATGCCCAGTCTGCGGGGTCGAATTTATTGAGGTATAGCGCCCTTTAAAAGGGCGCTATACCCATTTTGAATTATTTTTATGTCAGTTAAGTGAAAAAGAGTTATTGGTGGGTCCACAAAATATGTATAGGGTCTTTTATAAAGGCGTTATACCTACCAGTCTTGTCAAAGTCAGACATAGCGCCTTTATGAAAGGCGTTATACATATAGCGCCCTTTTTTTGGTAATTAAAACTTTAATTTCTCAACAATTTTTACATACTGCAATCGAGCTTAATCTGGACATACGCCCCAGATTTTAGCTCCATTCCCTGGCCTCATTCTACTACTAACTACAATAAACAGTTCATTCTAACTACTAACTACAGGAACAGTTCGTTGCATACTAGGATAGTAGTTAAGTTCCATCAGTCTTCTTTGAAGCCGCTGTTTTTTTCTCCTCGCTTATGCACGCCTTGTGTTATTACTCTTCTTAGTATTACTTCAGATCGTTGCACTCCTTTGAAAATCCTTCTATTCCTCTCTTGCCATATGTAGTACAGAGTTCCTGCCAGTATGAGTTTATATAACTCGGGTGTTATGCTCCTCCCTTTATAGTACTTCCCTGCCCATTCAAGCTCATTTTCCCACATCATTGGTTGTCTCTGAATCCCTTGCCATTGCAGCATAGCTATCCATACTCTCGAGGTACAAGGACATTTAAAAAACAAGTGGTCAATGGTGTCCTCCTCAATGTTACATAAGGAACATGTTACATCTTCCATATAGCCCAAGCCTCTCAATTTGTCTTTAGTCATCAACCTTCTATGTGCAGCTAGGAAAACTATAAAGTTCCATTTTGGTTTTCCAACATTGTTGTGCACCAATTTCCTCCATGGTACTCTAGCAAAGTGACCCCTCAATTTCCTATAAATATTCTTAATAGAAAAGCTTCTTATCCCCTCTACATCCTCCTCTGTATAACCAGCTTCCTCAAAGTATTATTTGGCCTTAAGAATCTTCTATACTATCCAAGAAGCTTGTTTTGGTTCAATACTCCACAATGCATTCTGCTTCTTATAGTACACATGTATCCATTGCACCCACATCCTATCTTTCTTCTTGCACAGGTTCCATAGGAGTTTACATATAGCTGCTTTATTACATGCATCTATATCCAGCAAATTTAAACCACCTGCTGCTTTAGGTTTGCACAAGCTGTCCCATGATAATAGAGCTTTCCTTGACACTTCTACACCCCCAGTCCATAGAAATATTCTACATATTCTTTTAATAAGCTGGATCAGTTTCTTTGGAAGCACAAACGCCTAAGACTAGAATACTTGGATAGAAAATACCATACTCTTGATTAGCTGAATTCTTCCTATATAGGACATGAACTTTGATGTCTAAGATTGGATTCTCCCTAGCATCTTATCAAGCAGAGGCTGGAACTGTACCAATGATAACCTCTTATAACTAAGAGGTACTCCCAAGTACCTAACTGGTAGTGTTCCTTTGACAAAACCCAAATCTTGCAATATCTTCTGTTGTTGATCATCATGCACTCCACCAAAGAATATGGAACTTTTGTCAGCATTTGCCACTAGCACTGAAACCTTTGAGAACTGCTGAAAACACTGAAATAGTTACTGAACAGATATGGCATCACCTCTACAGAACAGTAATAAGTCGTCAGCAAAGCTCAATTGCACTATGTTCAGTCTGCCACATTTAGGATGGTAGTTGAAATTAGGATCCTTCTTGTGTGTCATCAATAAACTTGTCAAGTACTCCATAACTAGCACAAATAGGTAAGGAGATAGGGTATCTCCTTGTCTCAATCCTTTCTTAGCTTGAAATGGCTTTGTAGGCTGCCCATTAATTATAATGGAGTATGAGACTGTTGTAACATAGCTCATAATCTATTGCACAAATATCCCTGGCAGCTGCAGGTATGTCAACACTTGTTCTAGACAACCCCATTCAACTGAATCATAGGCCTTCTTCATGTCTTTTTTCATCATGCATCTAGGAGAAACACCTTTCCTGCCATAACCTTTAACTAACCCATGACTAAGTATAATGTTGTCATTTATCAGTCTACCAGGAACAAAAGTAGACTGACTTTTATCCATCAGTCCATCCATCAATCCTTGTAATATGTTAGTTAGAATCTTTGATATAATCTTATAAAGTATTGTGCAACATGATATTGGCATGTACTCAGTAATTTTAGAAGGATTTTTCACCTTAGGAACAAGAGTTACTGTTATACAATTGATAGGCTGATACATATTTGAACTTGAGAAGAACTCCATAACTGCATCTGTGATTATATCTCCTACTCCAGGCCAAGCCTTCTTGAAAAATACAGCATTGAAGCCATCACACCCAGGGGCTTTGATTTCACTGATACCTTTCAAAGCATGATAAATCTCCTCCTTTGATACCTCTGCTAGCAGCTGCAGTTGTTGCAGTCTATTCACCATAGGACCATCTCTCATGATAGCTGGATTAATAGCAGGCAATTCATTTGCTTATGAGCTTAATAGTTTTTGATAGAACCCTGTCACCTACTCCTCAATGTACTTCATTGTTGCACTTTATTCCCATTACAATTTATTAGTCTTCTGATCTTGTTTTGACTGCATCTATTTTTCATACTCGCAAAGAAGTATGTTGTATTGGCATCACCTAAATTTAGCCATTTTACTCTTGATTTCTATCTCATAATGCTTTCTTCCACCCCTAACCATTTTCCCAACTGCATTTTCATTTCTTTCTCTTCAGCTACTAAGGTCTCATCTTTCCTAGGATCCCTCATTTGTTCTTGTAAAGCAGTTAGTATTTGTCTACATATCTCGATCCTATCACCAACAACATTATATTCATTCTTGTTTAAGACCTTCATAGCCTGTTTTACTCTTTTTACTTTCTGCCAAATACTCCTTATATTGTGGGTCTCTCCCATGATTCATTAACTATCTTTATAAATTCATCATGTTCAGCTAGGTGGTTTAGGAATTTAAAGGGTTTGGAAATACAATCTGCATTCTTCTCCAGTGCTATACTCAGTGGTGAACGGTCAGAACGGTGTGGATCCATAATCCAAACCTCTAATTGTGTCATTGCTAGCATCCAATCAGCATTAATCAGTATCAATATTACTATAAGTGTGGCCATTTGTCCAGGTAAAATTCCTTCCACTAGACTTCATTTCTGCCAATCCAATACTTTCAATAAATTCATTGAAATCTCTTATCTCCAATTCTTGCAAAGGATTACCAACTGGCCTATCTTCCCCTGATCTAATAGTATTGTAATCCCCCATTATCAACCATGGCCCTTGCTGTATTGAGTGTAACCTTTTCAGTTCACCCCACATACTTCTTCTATCTTCCACACTATGCAGGACATATACAACTGTAAAAGTGAACCTCATATCCAATCACCTAATATACACTAAAGTGTGTATAATCTGAGCAGTTCTACACACTTCTATGCATTCTATTTCACTTGAGTCCCATAGCAACCATATTCTTCCTTTACTACTATAGTTATAGTTATATAAGCATGCCCAGCCAGGTGTAATTTTCCTTATAACTTGTTCAGCCTTCTATTTTTTATTTTATGTTCTAGTAATGCAATCATGTGTACTTTGTTACTACGAATGAACCACTTCACCTGTTTTTGTCTAGGGGCTTTATTTAAGCCCCTTATGTTCCAAGTTACTAACTTCATACAGGTATGAAAAGGGGTTGCATAGTCCCTTCCTGCCCAGTATCACCTTGTTGTCTACTTGTTCCTTCCTCCATCTATCTTGGAATGGCTAGTTGCAGTTTAGATTCTGCGAGTAGGTTAAAACCATTGATTACATTAACTACATCAACTGGTTGTCTCTCTCTGCTTCTAGCTGCTGACTTTCTTATAACAGTCTGCCACCTTTGTTCTTTATTTCTTGTTATAGCTCCTGTATTAGGACTAGTCATTAATGTACTAGAACTAGCATTCCCTTCATTAATAGGATTTATCAACTTCACATGCTCCTTAACAGCTGGTTCCTGCACTTTGGATGCAGGCTTAAGTTGCCATTCCTTCTTCTGTTTTACATTATTAGTTTTCAATTTTGGTCCTAACTGCTCAACAACTCTACATTGGTGACTGACTTTCATGCATTTAGTACAGAAATCAGGAACCCAATCATATGCTATTTCCTGAATAAACTCTCTTCCATTAGGATCAGACACTTTGATAGACCTAGATAACTCTTTAATAACATCCATTTCAACCAAGACCCTTGCATATGAAATCCTATCCACTTGAGTAGTACAAGTATCGGCATAGAGAGGAATTCCCAAACTACTACTTATCCTACTTAGCGACTGTTGATACCCACTCCTCTCATCTCATCTCAACTCACCTCTCACCTTCTGAAACCCTAGCGTCGTAACCCCCATTTCCCCTTCGATTCCAACTCAGAGATGGAAGCCATTAACGATTCCCTTACCTTATTAGCTCTCTCCTATTACTGGTTAACCGATTATGGTATTACATAATCACTTGCCTAACATAGCAAACAAATCTCTCTTGCTTTGAACCAAATCTGGTTCGAACATTCACTTCTTTCTGTCTATGTTCATTATCGTCCCTTTATAGTATGAATCTTTGAGATTTTTGTTCGATTCTTCACTTGCCCTAAAGCTAGGGTTCAGATCTTTTCAGATCTGTTATAGTTTTCTATTTTTTGTTAAATATTTTCCTTTAATGTTTCCGTGCATCTCTATTATGATTTTTCTGACTAATTTTTTACCCTAAAAATTAGGGTTATGATTCTTAAAAAATCGAACCAAATCTGGTTGAATCCTTAATGTTGATGTTTATCCGTCTCTATGCATCTTTATTATAGTTTTTCTTTTGATATTCTTGACTAATTTTAATTACCCTAAAAATTAGGATTTTCGATTTTAACAGATTTTTGCCAAAACTGTTTCAACCTTTAATGTTTCAATCTCTGTGTATTTCTTTTATTACTTCTGACTGATTTCACTTACCCTAAAATTTAGGTTCAAACCTTAATTATTTCCGTCTATATGTCTTTTATTTTTTCCTAATTTTTAGGGTTTTCGACTATTTGATTATTTCCTTTTAATGTTTCTGCATATCTGTCTTTAACCATGGCCGTTAATTGCTGACTAATTTTACTTACCGCAAAATTAGGGTTTTGAAATCAGTCTTTCCTTTTTGTATAGTACTGGTGTTTCCTTATTTTTCGTTCGATTTACCTTTTCTTGCCTTATTTGGTCCGGCATTTAATTGTTAATTTATTCTATTTTTCTTAGCCTAAGTAATACTGGCCTGATTTTATGCTATTGATTGAAACCGACTTTAAACTAATTCTGTTAATTGATTCCAATCCTTATTTGTCTATGAATGACTTATTACCTTATTTTTCTTCCTCATTGAGTACTATTTAACCCATTCTCCCTCTCCTCTTAGACGCACTCGAACTCTCATTTTTTTACTCACTAAAAACTTAAGCTCTCTTTGTTCTCTCTTGTTTTGATTTATATACTAAGTGGTTATTATTTGGCCGGCTGAAAGCCAAGGCCAAATTACTCTGGAACTTAACTACTTTTGCATATTTACTTGCTGTCTTCTCAATTGGTATGCCCAAACCTTTGTAATTTCATTCTTTATGCTTTGTTTGACTAGCCTGTTTCAATTCCTAGCATGATTTTGTTACTTATATGACTATATGCTTTCATTTGGTAATATTGTTAACTTAATACTAAGTTATTTCAAATAGCATGAATACTCTCATAAGTTAATATAAGGTTTAGTTTGTTTAATTAACCTGTTCTGAACTTTATAAGGTACTATAAGCATGTAATCAAATATGTTTGCTTCCTAACTCATCTGCTCTATCTGTCTATTTCATGTACTTGGCTAACTTAGTTGTTCTGCCTAATGGTTTCTGTGATTAAACAATGATTGTCATAAGTCTGGTATAATTACTTAGCTTGATCAGATTTCAATCTGTTTGAACTATGTGCTAAGCATCAATTCTGTTTGTTTTCTTGATGTAGTTTTTGCCTGCAACTCTATGTTCTGAACTTTCTTTCTTCTGAAATTGAATTGTTTTTCTTAAAACCTGCCTCTACCCCCTTTTATGTACTAATTTTAAAACCTCACTCCTAGTAACTTCGGTTCTCAACCACCCCAGTGTGAGCACTGCCTAGGTCCACTTGAGACTCATTTGAACTCTGACACACTGGGGAGTGATTTTCCAATCTCTTGAACTATCTTCTGAATGTGGTTCCAGTGTGAGCATTGCCCTGGGTCCCCTAAGGCCCTTAGGAACTTTGACAAACTGGAAACTTGGTTCTAATGTGCTATGAATCTCTATGATGTGGTTCAAAGTAGCTATGGATGGAAGGCCTGGTTCCCAGGTTTATTTGGGCCTATGAAGGCTCCCTATAGTGTAATTATTTCCATTATGTAATTCATTTGATATTTTGGGCTGTAATAATCTTTGTAATAACAGATTTGGGGTTAATTAGTAAAAGTTAGGGTGTCTTCTTATTTTCTTTACCAAACTGGGTAGAAATCCTGCCTATAGGATTTAACTATGCTGATTGAGCTATGTGAGTACTATACTGTGTTTAGAAATCCTGCCTATAGAACTTGCCTGATCATTTGGATTCTGTATTTACGCTTGCATACTAGAGAACCTACTTATAGGACTTCCGTTAATTTCTGTATTCGCATTGCATGATGGAAATCCTGCTCATACGATCCACTAATCCAACAAATGTGCATTAGTGACCATACCTATAGGACCTTGCTGTTTGAATTAATTGTCCTTCTTGGCGATCTTTTTAATTTCTTCCTATACACAATTAATTAATATCATGCTTATAGGATAAACAATTATCCTCACACCTAGAGATCATGTGTATAGGATAAAATGGTCAATTTCAAACCTAGAAATCATGCCTATAGGGTTTAAATCAATAGATATCATGCCTATAGGATCAAAATCAATTTCAAATTTAGAAATCATGCCTATAGGGTTTAAATCAATAGATATCATGCCTATAGGATCAAAATCAATTTCAAATTTAGAAATCATGCCTATAAGGTTTAAATTAACTCAGCAGTTAGAAAGCATGCCTATAGGAAATAAAAACATGTTCTTTATGAGTTAAAATCGGTATTACACTTAGAAACCATGTTTATAGGTCTGTAATTTGTAAACTCGTAGAAATCATGCCTATAAGATTCTGTTAATCAATTCTAAATTCAACCAATTTTGGCCACTTAGGCAATCTGTAGGACTTATTAATGATTTTGGGCTTAAAATTGTGACATACTACCTGCTTAAAATGCCAATACTCGTGCTAAATAAAATCAGTAGGCAAACAAATAGGTCACAATGCTCGCCTAAATAAAAGTGTCTTTGTATTTTGTTTCTGCTCATATAGATACCCTGTCTATAGGATCCTAAAATTAATAAAGTTTGCTGATTCAACTGCGTTCCTTCGTTGTCTACTTGTGGAGGTCAATGTGAGCCCTTATCTGTTTCTTTATTTGAAAGTCCTATTTATCTTTTGTTTATTGCCTAGATTTCTCATTTTTAAGTAACATATATTGGTCTAGAACTATCCTAAATAGAGGTCCTAACACCTCCAGGGCCATAGGTAAGGGACGGGTAGTGCACGCATAAGGAACGAGCTAGAAGCTATTAGAACGCTCAGGTAACAACTGAAAGATAGTAATTGGGTAGTAAGGAGAAGATAGCATGTGCTCTAATGCTATGAGTAACACCCCAACTTGGGGAAGTTACAAAGTATTGCATGGAATGATCCTATAGGCGAAAAAACCTAGTACCCCATTTAATCCTGTTTAAAGTAACTTGTATTGTCCAAATTGTTTTCCTCCCCTTTCAGACTAATTCGCTTATTTTAAGTTCGGGCGGGACCCACCGTTGTGGATCTCGAGGGGTGCCTAACACCTCCCCCTCAAGGTAATTTGAGCCCTTACCCGATCTCTGGTGATGTAAACTGGTTTATGAGTTAATTGCTCTAGGTGCCCTAATGCACCTTAATCCGTTAGGTGGAGACTTTTACAATCCCTTAACCAATCCCAAAAAGAAGGAGTTGTCCAAGAAATGTCGAAAACCGATTTCGCGAGAAAAAGGGGGGCACGATAGCATGACGACTCTGCTGGGGATATTTCTAGGCTCTTCCATAACGAACCTGATCTTGTGAATTAGTCTTTAAACATGTCTTTATTATTCCATCAATACTTTCATATCCCTTCCCCTTCCCACTTTATGTGGATTTATTTGCCTATCTTCAGTTATTTACGATTCTTCTTTCTTGTTTTATTACTCTTTACTGTGAAAACTGACTTGTCTCTTTGTTTTCTTTCTTAACTGCCTTTACAATTATTAAATACCGCATTTATGATTTTTCCATCGTGCAAATACGTGACAACGTGCTATTTTCTGTCGCATAAATCATGCTCAACATCATATTCCACTTGTGCGTAACTAATACCATAGCAACGCTTGATGAGTGTTTGAGCTCTTCCTTATCACCCTATTTGAATTTGGAAAGGCTTATTTGCAGTAAAACTAGTCGATCAGCGGTGCAATCGACGGTTCCGTGCCTTTCCCCCTCAAGTCGTCTGCTTGAGAGTACTAGTCTAGACTTCTATAGAAACCTTACCCTGATTATAACTGTACATGAATCATGGTCAAACCTAGCCTGGCTTAATATGTTGTCCACATAATAACCCTTTAAGAAAAGCCTTGTCCAAAGTCTACCGGGGTTTCCATAATCCCAACGGACGCAACCACGGTATGTGCATTAATTTGGAGAAATAATTACCAATATGCTAATCATTAATGTATAAATAGTCGAATCTGGAGGGGGAAAGGGTCTGTGACATACCACCATTGTTGCTAGATTGGTGGGAAGACCATATGTCAAGTGATAAAAACCATGTGAAAAGAGTCCTTGGAAACCTACCTTCCTTATTAGATATCGAACCAAAAACATGTTGATTGAAGCTGCTACCATGTTCTGGGACGAAGAAAGGGCCGTATTCCATTTTGGCAACATAGAAATGACCCATTTTTTGGAGGAAATAGGGGGATTTGCTGGACTAACTTGGGACAGTCCCGGTTTATTGGTGCCAGAAAATCGCACTCCCAGAGGGTTTTTGAAAATGATGGGTTTGAAAAAGAATGATGACTTGGTGTGTCTAAAGAAGTCTTATGTACCCTTTGAATTTCTTTATGAATGATACGGTCACAGCAAATCCTATCGTATTCTCCACGACGAGTTCTCCATCACTTCCTTGGGTTGGATTCATCGCAGGGTTTTCGTGTTTATCATCTGCTTCTTGGGTATGATAGTGTTCCCAAGCATAAAGGAAAGAATTCACACCAGACTGGCCATGGTAACTCAAGCTTTAATGGGGGGAATCGAGGCACAAACATATATTATTGTCCCTATGATTATAGCAGACATATATCGGGCCTTGGATCGCTTCTAGAAGGGTTTCAAACACTTCGAGGTTGTAATCTGCTACTAAAAAATTGGTTGCTAGAACATTTCTAGAGAGGTCAATACCGCCAAGAGTTTCTGCGAAGGCCGTGGAATGATCACATAGCCTTTCATCACCCTAAGAGAATGACCTTTATCCCATATAGGTTTTCTCAACCGGAGAATGCTACATAATGGGTGCAATTTTTCAACAACTTGATTGAGGACCAGGTTCATTGGATGTTCGAGTGGTTCCCGGCCAATGAATTCATCATTCGATCTAGGGACATTCCACACTTGGTGTTGATTAGGTTAAGGGGTATACACCCCTATGTTCTTATCAGGGTCATGAGACAAGCTGGTAGAAAACCGATTATACCACGAGTCTCCAAAAAGAGTCACTACAGGGCGGATTTCCAAGATGATGACATCCCAAATAAATGTGAAGCTCAACATATATGGCACTTGAAGATTATTGTTGGAATGGGACACCATCGAGCAGGATCGATATCACGCAGGGCATGTGTACTTTTACCCATCATGGTTGGAGGATCGCATAGCAGAATAGTCGAGCCAGGGGTCAGTCGAGGGAAAAGAGTCGTATATGAGGCTGTCGAAGCACAGGTGAAGTATAACAGACTATGCAAAAGGTTTCGCGAGTCCGAGGCTAAATATTTGTAACAACACAAGACTGATATGGAATTAATCAATGAATGGAGGGAAATGGCTACCAGATCAAATGGAAGGCTAGAATATCTGGAGCAGGGTCTGATGGAGTTGGAAGGGAAGATGAGGAAAAGATTCATAGACTGCCACAATGCTGAAGGTATCAAAGGAGGACATCTCGCCAGGGCATACCTGCTACTGGACATGTGCGACCTGGGGAACCTGATCGATGGAGCCAAGAGAACCAGGCCTGGAGAAGGTCCTTCTGGGACCAAGTAGAATAGGCTTATTTGTTTTTCTTTGCAAATGTAATGAGGCCAAATGCCATTAGTGACTTACTTTATTGTCATTTTTGGATTCGTTTTATTTATTGCGTTAATGAAATAAGGCAATTATTAGCATTAAAATTCTCCAAACCTACTTGTCGCTAGGCCTACCTCGGGCACAACGAGGCTCCCAAATTAGGATGTGAATTTACATTCCTGCAATATGTGTTTAAATACTGCAAATATTTTTCAGAACTCTCACTAACGTGGTTACCTTTTGTTTTTCTTTCTTTTTGATTATTCCCATCCCCTAAGGTTGGTTCACACATACTGGCATCATTAGCTTACCACACCAGATCCAGAGGCCCTTCACCTCCTCCTCCTCCAAGTGAATCAAAAGGCAAAGGGAAAGCTAAGATGGACGATATGAGTGGCATCAGAAAAGACAACCCCACACATGCTGAGAATGTGGAAACTTCTGATGGTCAGAGTACTCCGGCACCAAATAACTTGGTTTCGCGTCTTGAACAGAAGATACTAGAACTACAGGGTGAGCTTGAGCAGGTCCGTAATTGGGAAAACCTCTCCCTCACACTAAACGTCCCAGACTTCAACCATCCAAATACCCAAAACCCGGCACCTCCTCAGAATACACCCAACCAACGCCCGCAGAATCCTCCCGCACCGCACCAATATACAACCCCTCCTCAAAATCCTTTACCCATACCTACACCTCATCAACATCACCATCTCCCAACTCAATGTCCGCAAACCACTTATCACACTCCTCAGAATACCCCTCAGTCCACCCCTGATCCACAAAATTCAACCAATTATCACCACTATGCCCAAACTCCTGGTATTTACCAAAACAACCCCATATACGTGGAGACCTTACCCCACTCTGCACTGCCAATATCATATACATTGGAATCCACCAAAAAGGACCTGCTAATTAAGAAAATGGTAGAAGAGCGCAAGAAACTCACAAGCCGAGTTCAGGGTGTTGAAGGAGGCAAAGGAATCGAAGGTTTGAATTATAAGGATTTGTGCATTCAGCCAGATGTGGAACTGTCGGAGGGTTACAAACCTCCTAAGTTCGAGATGTTCGATGGAACGGGTGACCCAAAGGTACATTTGAGAAACTACTGTGACAAGCTCGTAGGGGTTGGAAAGGATGAAAGGATTTGCATGAAGCTATTCATGAGAAGCCTCACTGGAGACGCCCTATCTTGGTACATAAGTCAAAATCCCAAGAAAAGGGCTAATTGGTTAAGCATGGCATCAGATTTCATGGATAGATTCAGATTCAACACGGAAAATGCACCAGACGTCTTCTATATACAGAATATCAAGAAGAAATCCACTGAGACTCTCCGCGAGTATGCTACTCGATGGAGGTCAGAAGCAGTGAAGGTCAGGCCGGCATTATGAAAGGTTAATGGTAATCGAGAATCACAAGTTCTATGATATCATCAAGCTCGGAGAAAGGATCGAGGAAGGTATCAAAAGTGGAATGGTGACAAATTTTGAGGCACTGTAGGCCACAAATAAAGCACTACATCAGGTGGCATATCAAAGAAGAAAGAAGTGGGAACACTAATGGTTGCGCAAGGTCCAAAATCTCCATTTGTGTACCAAACACCTTCACCCACATACCAACCTTCACCTCCCAGATATCCTCAACCCGCTACCGCCTACCACACCTATAATACCCAACCAACCTATTATCATTCACCTCCAGCTCGTCCAAATTACCAAAACACTAGGCCCAATTTTGATCGCAAAACCACCCAGACAATACACCCCTATTGCTGAACCCATCGACCAATTGTATGAAAGATTAAAAGCTGCTGGATATGTCACCCCTATGTCCGCCGTGGCTATGGAAAACTCATCACTATGGGCCAACCCAAACAAGACATATGCGTATCATTTCGGTATGAAGGGACATACTATTGATGAATGTCGCACCCTGAAAGATAAGATCCAAACACTGATTGATACCAAGATCATACAGGCGAAAGAAACCACACCTAACGTCCGTAATAACCCTCTCCCAGATCATAGGGGTGAAGGAGTCAATGTAATAGAAACCAATAAAGAATGGGATCCCGAGGGATCAATCAGACTCATTCAGGAAGGTGATGATCCTAAGAAGCCGGCAGTCACGCTCAATCCCATTGTGGTACAGGTACAGCGGCCAGTCAAAGTTGAGGTAGCCGCATCGGTTCCCTTTGAAGTAGAAATGACACCACCTGCTGCTACTCCTGCTCCATTTGAGGTAGAAGTATCCACACGTTTCACTGTGACAGTGACATCCACACCACCTTTCAGTTCCAATGTTGTACCTTGGAATTATGTTGCCGAAGCTAGGAGAAAAAAGAAAGCAAAGATGGAAGAGTCCGGCACTGCACAAGGAATGACTAGAATGGGCAGAATTTACACACTTGAGCATTTGGGAGAGACCAGTAAGCAAGCTTCTAACAAACAACCCGTCGTTGAAACTGGTCTAGACGACCTTTGGAGGAAAGTACAAGCAATGGAGTATTCTGTTGTTGATCATCTGAATAAGACTCCCCCCTAGATATCCATCTTATCGTTGCTGCAAAATTCCGAAGCACACATGAATGCTCTGATGAGGGTACTGAATGAAGCATATGTGCCCAACAACATTACTAGCGGAGAAATGGCCAATATGGTGGGAAAAGTGTTGGAAAGCCATAAGATCACCTTCTATGAATACGAATTTCCACTTGAAGGATTAAGCCACAACAGGGCACTGCATATCACAGTGCAATGTGAAGATAAGTTCATTGCCAGAGTTCTGATAGATGGAGGGTCCAGCCTCAACATCTATCCCCTGAGAACTCTGAAGAGGTTGGGCAAGGGCCTACATGAAATACGAGCAGGATCTATGAATGTGAAAGCATTCGATGGGTCGCAAGGAGCCACGATTGGAGAAACCAACCTATGCTTGAAAATGGGTCCTACCTGGTTCGATGTTGAATTCCAGGTACTCGACATATCTGCCTCCTACAATCTGCTGTTGGGACGGCCTTGGATACATGTTGCTGGAGTTGTCACATCTACTTTGCACCAAGAGGTAAAATTTGAATGGAACGATCAAGAAGTGATCATCCATAGAGATGGGAGCAACCCCGTTTACACCAGTCAGATTGTTCCAGTGGTAGAAAACAGAAGGAAGTTAGGTGGAGAAACCTACCATCGCATCAAACATGTTAATGCGATTGAGAAGGATAAATGGTGGAGTAGAAAAATAGAGAGCATACTGGCATGGGTAGGGTATAAACCGGGTAAGGGGTTTGGTAAAAAGCTTCAAGGTATCTCCAAACCAGTACAACTGAAGCGCCATGGCACAACCTTCGGGCTCGAATATCAGTATACCTGGAAGGATAATTGGAATTGGTCTCCACCATGGCATGGTCCATATTATCCTCTTGAGAAACCCGTGCCGCACCTGAATCAGATCTTCCAGCAGGCCGATAACATATGGGGATCAGAGGAAGAAGAAGCCTTGGCAGCATTGAGGAATTTGTTCTTGGAAGACGATGATATGGATTGTTGTGTAATAGTTGAGGAGGAGGAGGAAGAAGGCCTCACTATCCAAACAGTGGAGAAGGGAGCATCTCTCAAGAATTGGACCGCTAAACCATCAAGGGCCCGACGAGTCCCGGGGTAGCAAGGCTGATAGTATTGTTTACCTTTGGAAATGATTTCATCTTTGGCATTTTGTTTTAAATAATATTTTCAGTGTTCCAGTTTGAAAAACATTATTTGAAATCATTTTGTTTAACATTTTAAATGCCTTAATGTTTTATTATTACTATTTTTTCTTTCATATCTTTATTCCTACAGCATTACTATTTCTTACCTTGATGACCAACGACTTTGACATGTAATGAGGCAATGCAACATAAGGACAGTGACTCAGAAAAAATAGAAGATGGGGATGTAATACCTGAGGAAATTGTCAGAGAAGTGGAGAACTTTGAGAACAAGCCCAAGTCCAACATGGACGAGACTGAGATAGTCAACTTGGGAGATTCCGAAATCTTCAAGGAAACCGCATAAGCATTCATTTGTCACCGTCAAAGAAAGAAGAATACACTCGGTTCCTGAAAGAATATGAGGATAACTTTGCATGGTCATACGATGATATGAAAGGGTTGAGCACATCCATAGTGGCTCACAAGTTACCTACAAATCCAATGTTTCCGCCAGTGAAGCAAAAACTAAGGAAATTCAAGCCAGACATGAGCCTGAAAATCGAGGAAGTCACTAAGCAGATCAAAGCCAAGGTCCTCAGAGTGGTTGAGTACCCAACTTGGTTGGCCAATATTGTACCAGTTCCAAAGAAAGATCGTAAAGTCAGAGTCTGTGTTGATTATCGGGATCTAAACAGAGCAAGTCCCAAGGATGATTTCCCGCTACCAAACATACATATTATGATCGACAATTGTGCCAAGCATGAACTCTAGTCCTTTGTAGATTGCTTCGTAGGTTACCATCATATTTGGATGGACGAAGAAGACGCAGATAAAATAGCCTTCATTACACCGTGGGGGCTGTATTGCTACAAAATGGAGTCATTCGGTCTAAAGAATGTTGGGGTAACCTACATGAGGGCCATGACAACCATTTTCCATGACATGATACATAAAGATATAGAGGTATATGTGGATGATGTCATCATTAAATCCAAGAAGGCTGCAGATCACATAGCAAATTTGAGGAAATTCTTTGACCGGCTATGGAAGTACAATCTAAAGTTAAATCCTGCAAAGTGTACATTAGGGGTTCCTACCGAAAAATTGTTGGGATTCATCGTCAGTCGCCAAGGAATAGAGTTGGACCCATCAAAGGTTAAAGCCATCCAGGAACTACCACCACTAACAACTAAGAAGGATGTGATGAGTTTCCTGGGACGTCTCAACTATATCAGCCGTTTCATAGCACAGTCTACAGTCATATGCGAGCCGATTTTCAAAATGCTGAAGAAGGATGCCGCAACTAGTTGGACCGAGGATTGTCAAAAGGCTTTTTACAAAATCAAGATTTACTTGTCCACACCACCAATCTTAGTCCCGCCAGAGCCTGGTAAGCCACTACTACTCTACCTTGCAGTGTTAGATGGAGTCTTCGGTTGTGTTCTGGGACAACATGACATAACGGGAAGAAAAGAGCAGGCGATATACTACTTAAGCAAGAAGTTCACTCCTTATGAAGCACGATACTCTCTGCTGGAACGCACTTGTTGCGCTCTAACCTGGATAGCTCAGAAGCTAAGGCACTACTTATGTGCCTATACTACATATCTCATATCAAGGATGGATCCTCTGAAGTACATCTTTCAGAAACCCATGCCTACTGGGAAGCTGGCCAAGTGGCAAATCATGCTGAGTGAGTTCGACATTATCTATGTAACTTAGAAAGTAGTCAAGGGACAAGCATTAGCAGATCATCTTGCTGAAAATCCTGTAGGAGGAGAATACGAACCCCTAAAAATGTATTTTCCTGATGAGGAGGTATCATTCATAGGAGAAGATATTGCTGAAGCCTACGCCAGTTGGAGGATGTTTTTCGATGGAGCTGCAAATTTTAAAGGAGTGGGTATCGGAGCCGTCTTGGTATCAGAAACTGGTCAGCAGTATCCGGTGTCTGCAAAACTCAGATTCCCATGCACTAACAACACGACAAAATATAAAGCATGCATATTAGGGCTCAACCTGGTTGTTGATATGAATATTCAGGAACTGCTGGTAATCGGCAATTCAGACCTACTATTTCATCAAGTACAAGGAGAATGGGCTACCAAGAATTCCAAAATACTACCATATCTGCATCATGTACAAGAAATGAAGAAGAGGTTCACAAAGATAGAATTTCGGCACGTCCCCAGAATTCAGAATGAATTCGCAAACGCATTGGCCACCTTGTCATCAATGATACAACATCCAAACAAGAATATCATCGATCCCATTCCGGTGAGGATCCATAATCAGTCGGCATATTGTGCTCATGTTGAAGAAGAAACGGACAGAAACCCCTGGTTCCATGACATCAAAGAAAATTTGACAAAAGGAGAATACCCAGAGCGTGCGAAACATACTCAGAAACGCACCCTTCGGAAATTGTGCAATCACTTATTCCAAAGAGGATGAACCCTATACAGGAGAACTCCCGATCTGGGACTGTTAAGGTGTGTTGACGCAAAAGAGGCTTCCAAATTTCAAGAGGAAATACATGTCGGAACCTGCGGCCTACATATGAATGACTTTATCTTGGCTAAAAAGATACTCAGGGCCGGATACTTTTGGATGACCATGGAAATAGACTGCATACGGTACGTTTAGAAATACTACCAATGTCAGATATATGCAGACATGATACGGGTGCCGCCAAACGAGCTTAATGCAACAAGCTCACCTTCGCCTTTCGCTACCTGGGGAATGGATGTCATCGGCCCAATTGATCCCACCGCTTCAAACGGACACCGGTTCAATTTAGTGGCCATCGACTACTTTATCAAATGGGTTGAAGCTGCATCTTACAAAGCGGTAACCAAGAAAGTCATCACAGATTTTGTTAGGGACCAGATTATTTGTCGATTTGGGGTTCTAGAGTCCATCATCACTGACAATGCCGCCAATCTCAACAGTGATCTAATGAAAGCCATGTGTGAAACTTTCAAAATAAATCACAAGAATTCCACAGCATAGAGGCCTCAAATGAATGGATCCGTAGAGGCCTCCAACAAAAACATCAAGAAGATACTAAGGAAAATGGTAGAGAATCACAAGCAATGGCACGAGAAATTACCATTCACCTTACTGGGATATCGTACCACAATCCGCATATCAACCAAGGCAACTCCCTATCTGCTGGTTTATGGTATCGAAGTTGTCATTCCCGTCGAGGTAGAAATTCCTTCTTTAAGAATCATAAAAGAAGCCGAACTCAGTGATGCAAAATGGATAAGGAACCGCTATGAGAAATTAGCCCTTATAGACGGTAGGAGGATGAATGCAGTGTGTCATGGCCAGCTCTATCAGAATAGAATGTCCAGGACTTTCAATAATAGGTCAAACCAAGACAGTTCACGTTGGGGCAGCTAGTACTAAAACGGATCTTTTCATATCAAGATGAGGCTAAAGGGAAATTCTCTCCCAACTGGCAAGATCTTTAAATGGTTCACAGAGTATTGACAAGAGGAGCGCTCATACTCGCAGAGATGGACGGAGAAATCTGGCCAAAGCCTATCAATTCAAATGCAGTCAAAACATACTATCTGTAAACCATTTATGCTTCTTCATATGATGTAAATTGGACTACGCTCGACCTGATTCCCATTTAAGATGGGAAACATAGGAAGCCCTGTGGGTTCGGTCACAATTCAATAAAATTTCCATTTTCCCCACAATTAGAAACTGGGGCAGAATTTTGAGGACCCTCAAAATTTCGAAGCAAGTTCAGCCAACCACGACATATGGAGCAGTCAGAAAGATCATCTAGTTAACTGGGGCAGAATTTTGAGGAGGAGACTCAAAATTCTACGGCAGCGGAAGTCGCAATGTCTCTAATAATATCACAGTTACTGGTTCATCTAACTAACTTTTAAACTTCATACTACTATGTCTTTGAAAATTATACACGCATGCTTTTGAAAAAGAAACTTTGCTTTAGCCAAATGCTACCCTAATAGCTTGAATATGATCTTCATACAGAGCGGAGAAAATCGAGGAAGCAAAGGCACGAACCAACCTCCCCCGCAAGAACTCACAAATTTTCTCTGGATACAGGACTATATCATCATGATAAACACCATCTCAATGACACAGTCGCTATGCATGAAACACATTGTCAGCTAAAAATACTTCACCCTTACTCCTCTCTTTGCATGAGACTAAGCATTGTCTTAATCCTTGCATGAGGCTGAGCCCTGTCTCCCTATTTGCATAAGGCTAAGCACTGCCTTCTCTCTGCATGAGACTAAGCTCTATCTCAATCCTTGTATGAGGCTAAGCCCTACCTCCCTATTTGCATAAGGTTAAGCTATGCCTTCTCTTTCCATGGGACTAAGCATTGTCCCGAATCTTGCATGAGGCTAAGCCCTGCCTTCCCACTTGCATAAGGCTAAGCCCTGCCTCCTTATTTGCATAAGGCTCAGAACTGCCTTATCGCCGCATGAGACTAAGCTTTGTCTCAATCACTTGCATGAGTCTAAGCCATCCCTCCCTATTTACATGAGGCTAAGCCCTGCCTCCCTATTTGCATAAGGCTAAGAACTGCCTTCTCTCCGCATGAGACTAAGTTCTGTCTCAATCCTTGCATAAGGCTAAGCCCTGCCTCCCTATTTGCATAAGGCTAAGCACTACCTTCTCTTCGCATGAGACTAAGCCCAGTCTCAAATCACCTGCATGAGGCTAAGCTCTGCCTTCTCTTTGCATGGGACTAAGCAATGTCTCGAAACTTGCATGAGGCTAAGCCCTGTCTCCCCACTTGCATAAGGCTAAGCCCTGCCTTCCCTTTGCATAGGACTAAGCATTGTCCCAAATATCGCATAAGACTAAGCATTGTCTCTATTGCATTGTTCTCTTCTCTCGGGCTAAGCTCTACCCTCAATTCCACACAAGACTAAGCCCTGTCTTGTTTCTTCTAGAATCATGCCTCTACACCTCATGGGCTGAAATTAGCCAACTTGTCCGAAGGAGTCATAGTCTGAAGGCACCATCCTCATCTGGAAGACATCATGCCATGGCCTGAGGATCTCACAAACTTGCACATCACTATTCGAAGGCGTCATGGTTCGGAGGCACCATTGTCATGGCCGAGAACATCATTTTATGGCCTGTGAATTCGTTACCGCACAATTCATGGCCTGGGACGTCATGGTCTAAGGACGTCATCCTCAACCATCAAAATACATTTTTCATGGTCTGAAGGGAATTTGTATCATGTCTAAATTTATGCAAATTTATACGTATATGCTTGCAATACATCTTTCGATTCGCAGGTGACCCGGTAAGTAACTGTTATCCTAAGAGGAGCAATCCCACTCCAGTTCCTTCAAAGTATTTCAAACCTGACCGATCACCATATGTCGCACCCCCTTTTTCTTGCGAAATCAGGTTTCGAAATTTCTGAGACAACTCCATTCCTTTTGGGATGGGGTATGGGATTTAAAGAGTCGCCACCTAACGATTAAGGTGCTTTAGGTTACCTAAAGAAGTTAACTCATGAAACTAGTTTGCATCACCAGAGATCGGGTAAGGTCTCGAAATTACCTTGAGGGGAAGGTGTTAGGCACCCCTCAAGGTCCACAACGGTGGGTCCCGGCCGAACTTAATTAAGAGAATTAGTCTTAAAGTGTTGGCCCAAGAAATTGAATGGTTTTGAAGATTGAAAAAAGAACTCAAAGATGAACCAGGTCCATCACTGGAGACATAGACACATGCAGAGTTAAGGCACGTGAGGTGCACAGGCAGGAGATAAACGAAATCTGGGAAATAAAGAGATATCTCTTGATCGAAAAGATTGCAAAATAAGAAGAAGGAATACTTATTCAGTAAGAACGGAATCAAAGATAAGGAAGGATTCGAGGAGTTGAGATTAACTAGACCTCTTCCACCAAGGAAGAGTAGCATTAGAACTCTAGTGAATCTCTCTTCTACTAATCCTATATATTACAGATTGTTCTTATTTTAAGGGACGCACAAAAGCAGAAGTTAAGAAAGAATTGAGAGCAAAATTATCCAGTTCGTGTGAGATTTAAGTGTGCGACTCTGAAGCTACTTGAACCAGATAGAAGAACCAGTTCCAACTGTTGTCTTTTAGTCTATTTACTTCTAGTAGATGATTTCCACTTGTACCTTTCAGCTTAATCTACAAGCGTATGTAATAGGTACTGTGTGTTTTCAAGTTATAGCTAACTTGGAGGTTGTCGCAAATAGCTAGAGGCTAGTTTTCCACAAAGGGATTATAGGTAATCCTATGTTTACAAAAGAGTTTTTGTAAATGTTGTTTGGCTCACTGATTTAGTAAAGAGTTTGGGAAAATACTACTGGAAAGTAGGTCGTGGTTTTTCACCTTTTGAGCCAGGTGTTTTCCACGTAAAAATTTATGTGTTCTTTATTTTCTGTATTTATAATTCTGCAAATAGTAGAGGTTGGAACACATAGAAGAACTTGGTCCTTCTAAAACTAGTGCACACGAAAATCGGAGACCACACAAATCACCCCCCCCCCCCCCCCTCTTNTTGCTGCTTGGGGAGAAAGTTCAGATGAAGAATCAGATGATGAAGATGGAGATGAAGAAGCACTTATGGCAATTGGTGAATCATATGAAGAATCTGAGGTAAGTATATTCCATCTCAAAGACAAGATTAAGTTCTTATCCAAAGAGAAACTCTCTGAATTATTGCTTGACTTTATCGATGATTCTGAAGTAATTAATAAAGAAAAGGAATTGATGTCTAAGGAGTGTGTAATGTTAAAAGCAAAGTGTAAAAACCTGGAACTCAGAGTAAGTGAGCCTATGAGTGAAAATACTGCTCTGAAGAACCAGGTTCATCCACTTGAAACAAATGTCCTAGAGTTAAAATCTGAAAATCTAAAACTGAAACTAGGAACCACTAAAAAGATAGCTGACAAGTCTCAACTCACCTTAGAAGAAAATATAGGAAAACTAAAAGATGAGTTGTATATGAAGGATGAACAGATAAGAGTAATGAAGGAGGAACTTGGTAAGGTCAAGCATGAAGTAGACAGAACTTGTAAATGGAACAGATCGTCTGATGCTTTGACATGGCTACATGAACATCATAGTAGTAATAGGAGATGACTTCGCTTTGTGAGTCAGCTGCCTAAATGGGATCCTAAAAGCAAATAGCACACCCTTCCTGAGAATAGAATTTGTACCCACTGTGGTAAGACTGGTCACTACAAAAGAGAATGCAATGCAAAAGAGCAGGCCAGTCAAAAGAATAAAAGTTTTGTTCGAGGGAATAATTGGTTACCAAATTGGGCTAAAAAGAATTTAATTCATCATTTTGCTTATAGAAAGGGACCCAAATTAGTTTGGGTTCCTAAGACTAACCCCTGATTTTCTTTTGTAGGTTCAAGTGAAAGGAAGTATCCAAATATGGTACATGGATAGTGGCTGCTCAAAACACATGACTGCTAACAAGGATCAGTTCCTTTCACTTGAGGACCTCAAAGGAGGAAATGTCTCCTTTTGAAATGGAAATAAAGGTGAAATCATTGGGGTTGGTAAGGTAGGTAAGGATGACACTCGTTCCATTGAGAATGTCTACCTAATAGATGGCTTGAAATATAGCCTAATCAGTGTGTCACAATTGTGTGACAGAGGTAACTTGGTAGCATTCACCTCTACAAAATGTTTTGTAATAAATCTTATCACTAACAAGATTGTTTTGCAGGGAAAAAAAGTGAACAATATATACATCATAGATCTTTCCACACTTTCAGAAAATGAATTAACATGCTAAAGTGTTCTGGACAGTGATCCCCTCCTTTGGCATAAGAGACTTGGACATGCTAGTCTAAGTCAACTCGACAAACTAGTCTCCAAGGACTTAGTGATAGGTCTGTCTTACATTAAGTTCAAGGAAGAAAAAGTCTGTGAGGCTTGTGCAAGGAGGAAGCAGGTAAGATCCTGTTTCAAAAGCAAGAAAGTGGTAAGTACCACCAGATCGATGGAACTGGTCCATATGGATCTTTGTGGTCCTATGAGAACCTTAAGCAGAGGTGGTAAGAGATATGTGATGGTTCTTGTTGATGAATATTCTAGATTTACCTGGACATTGTTTCTAACATCTAAAGATGAGGAATTCGACATGTTTACTTCCTTTGTTAGAAAAATTCAAAAACAATTAGGAAATCAACTTGCATCAATTAGGTCTGATCATGGCACTGAATTTGAAAATGCTAAATTTGCTGAATTTTGTGATGAGCATGGCATATATCACAACTTTTCTATCCCTAGAACTCCACAACAAAATGGAGTGGTTGAAATAAAGAATAGGACACTTTAATATATGGCTAGGACTATGCTTCTTTCTAGTAAACTACCTCATAGCTTCTGGGCAAAAGCTATTAATACTGCATGTTATATCATAAATAGGTGCATAACTAGACCACTTGTAGAGAAGACTCCATATGAGTTACTTAAAGGGAGAAAGCCCAATATATCCCATCTAGGGCTTTTGGTTGCAAGTTCTTTGCGCACAATAATGGTAAAGACTCTCTAGGTAAGTTTGATCCCAGAAGTGATGAGGGAGTATTCTTGGGATATTCTTCACATAGTAAGGCTTATAAAGTCTATAACAAAAGAACTATGTGTGTTGAAGAAAGTGTGCATGTAGTTCTTGATGAAACTAACATTCTTTCTGAGAGGCAGGAACAAGAGGATGAAGAAATTGGGCTGCTCAGAAACTCACCCCAAACTGGAGCAACAATGGAAGAAGGAACAGGTGATGGAACAGGTTCATCCCTCCCTGGTAAGATGATAGAGTGAACTGAACAAATTAATTTCCAAACCTCATTGGAATATGTACCTAATCTTGTTCCAAAACAACAAGGCACTGAAAGAACTTCAAGGAGTAACCAGTTGGTTGTGAAACCATACAGATATCAAAGTTCTCACCCTATTGAGAATATTATCACTGATCCAACCTTTGGAATCAAAAACAGATCCTCGTTGAAGAATCTGTGTGCTTTTGATGCTTTCCTATCTCTTATTGAACCTAAAAATGTTATTGAGGCTTTGCAGGATGCAGACTGGGTGAATGCAATGCAAGATGAACTCAATTAATTTGAACGAAGTCACGTTTGGCATATGGTACCAAAATCCTTGGATAGATCAGTAATTTGCACAAAATGGGTCTTCAGAAACAAACTAGATGAAGATGGAACAGTTACAAGAAACAAGGCAAGGTTGGTGGTTCAAGGATACAGTCAGGAGGAAGGCATAGACTATGATGAAACCCTTGCTCCAGTGGCAAGGCTGGAAGCAATAAGACTCATCATAGCCTTTGCTGCTTACATGGAATTCACCCTTCACCAGATGGATGTCAAGAGTGCCTTCCTAAATGGATATCTAAAGGAAGAAGTGTTCATCAATCAACCTCCATGGTTTGAGAATAAGGAGAATCCTGATCATGTGTACAAACTTGACAAAGCACTATATGGACTCAAGGAAGCTCCCAGAGCATGGTATGAAAGGTTATCAAAATTCTTGCTTGAGCATGACTATAAGAGAGGTAAAATTGATAGTACTTTATTCTTAAAGGAAAAAGATAAAGATCTCTTGGTAGTTCAGATATATGTAGATGACATAATCTTGGAGAAACTACTGAAAAGCTAAGCAAAGAATATGCTAAACTAATGGGGAGTGAATTTGAAATGATCATGATGGGTGAGCTTAATTTCTTTTTAGGCTTACAAATTAAACAAAATTCAAATGGAATTATGATCCATCAGCAAAAGTATGTGAAAGAGTTGCTTAAAAGGTTTAAAATGGAAGATTCCAAAGAAATTGACACTCCTATTGCAACAGCCACAAAACTAGATGTAGATCTGTTGATCAAAAGTTGTATTGGGGAATGATTGGTTCATTGTTGTATCTTACTGCCAGCAGACCTAACATTGTTTTCAACATAGGACTTTGTGCAAGATTTCAGGCTAATCCAAAGGAATCCCACTTAATTGCTGTGAAGAGAATCTTGAGATACCTAAAAGGAACCACTGATCTCTACATCTGGTATCCAAAAGGTAGTAACTTCAATCTTGTGGGATATGCTGATGCTGACTATGCAGGTTTTCTAGTGGATAGAAAGAGCACCTCAGGTATGGCACATTTTCTGGGCTCATTTCTCGTGTCTTAGGCCACTAAAAAAAAAATTATGTGGTTGTATCTACTGCTGAGGCTAAGTATGTGGATGCAACCTCATGTTGTGCTCAACTACTGTGGATTAAACAATAATTGATAGATTATGGAATCGATGTTGAATGCATCCCTATATTTTTTGATAACACCGGTGCTATAAGTATGACAAAGAACCTCGTTCATCATAAAAGGACAAAGCACATAGATGTTAGACATCATTTTTAAGGGATAATTATGAGAAATGATTGATCTCTATTGAATTTTGTGCTACTGATAAACAGATTGCTGACATCTTTACAAAAGCACTAAGTAAAGAGTGTTTTGAAAGGAACATGTTAGAGTTAGGGATGATTAAGATCACCTAATTGAACCATTTCATAATGTACATGAAAAAAAATTAAAAAGGGAAAAATGAAAAAATATATATTTTTTGGCTAGAAATTCTGAAATTCGTGTAAATAATCAGATTAATCGTTGTTCAGTCTCATGTTGTAAATAGCATACTCTCTTGCCATGTTTTGAAATGACTCATTGGTTACTAATAATGTTTTTCCTATTGTTGAGAGTTGAGGCTTGATCAAGAGGTTTCTTACATGATGAACCTGGTTCATCAGTGTTGGTTCATCTGAAAGGCGAGGTATGTGTTCTCCACGATACACATTTTGAAATATTAATATTTAATCATGAGCAGAACTCTACCTAAAACAAGATCTTTTCAAAATCTAGTCTCTATTCTAATTTTGAACCAGTTTCATCACCTCTTAGAATCCCATCAAATTAAAAGCCTAGAAAATAGGGTAGCCATAACCGTCATCTCTAACTGACACTTACAGAAGTGATTAGACTTCATTTTTACCCAAAATACTCCCGTTATTTATTAATTACCCATCCCCTTTATAACCCCATCATCATCACTTCTCTAAGCCATCATTCACTAAGTCATAACCGTCGAAACCCTTTCATCTCTCTACTCCAAAATCTTGATTCTAATTCTATTTTCTTCTTCAACTCAAAATCTTCTTCTTCCATCTTCAATCAAAAATGACTAACCCTTCGGACAACCCTGGTACTCCACCACCTGTTACTCCATCTTCGACTTCCTCAGCAACTCCACCAACAAGTCCTACTCCATATTAACCCAGTACCATTATTCCTCAACCTAGCCCTAGTTCCAGAAAAATAAGGGTTAAAATGCTTGCCAGAAAAATAGTGGCTACAGGTTCTCTCGTCAGAAAACTGAATGCCAAACTACAAGCCAATCAGGCTCCAGAATCAGACAACTCGAGTGATTCGTTTAAATCAACTACTAAGGAAGCAGTAGGATCATCTGATTCTGAACAGGTATCATCTGTACCTAAGATCACTTCTAAGAATGTGTCTGAAATAGAGGAGAACTTAGAAAACAGGTTTATTTTGGTGGGGTCCTGTGGTAGATGTGGAGTTTTCGGAAGTAAGACGAAGAGGTGGTAAAAATAAATTTGGGAAAGAAATAGAGAGAAAGGGAGGTCGCGTTGAAGCGAGGGGAACATGGGAAGAAACTACTAGATTGTCTATTTGTGGTACTAAAACAGTCGTAAGGGGGCAAAGAAGTCAGGGGGAAGTTCATCAAGAGAAGCGGTTGAGGGATTAGTAAATCTAGGAAAATCTACAAATGGACATGGTTCATCTATTGAGGAGACCTTAGCAGATTTTATGAAGAAGTTAGGAGAGAGTTATAAACAGAAGAAGAAAAGGACTCCAAAGGCTAAGAAGTCTGAAACTGCAGGAGCAAGTAAGAAGAGAAAGTCACTTCATCTACTGGTTCTGAAACTCCTCTTCCAAGAGGAAGAACTACAAGAAGTGCAATTAGGCAGAGTCAGGAGGAGTTACAAAAAGCTTTGAAGGAAAGTAAGAGAAAGAGAGCTGAGAAGGGAAAGGAGAAAATTTCTGAGCCTGTAGAAGCTGTTGAGATTGAGGAGATGGACCTGGTCCATCAAGATGAACAAAGAGCAGAAGTTGAGATTCATACCCTCAAACTAAAGAAAGCCAAGACTTCTTCAAAGAAGTCTGCAACTGTGTCTGTTGCACCCTCAATTGTAGCCAAGAGAACCAGGTCTATAGTAAAGTCAAAGAAAGTTTAAATTGATGAAGAGGAGGATTGGAGTGCTAAAAAAGAAGATGAGTCTGCTGGAGAGCAGGATAATTTGACTATGTTTGGGAAGCGCACCATTCTGAAGGGGAGATTGCTGAAAGATTTGGAGGAATCTGGCATGATCTATCTGATGGATAAGCTGGAGGTGCAGGGCTGGAAGGACATGGTCCTTCTGGTGGATGGGAGGCTGGCCAGAAATGAGATAGTCGAGTTCATGGCCAATGATGTAATCAAGGACGGTAGGGTCTCTAGCCAAGTAAAGGGGACCAAAATTTCCTTTGATGCCATACAATTGGGAGAAGTGCTTGGTATTCCGTCTGACAGCTATGATGATTACACCAGGCAGAGATGGCCCAGCTTATATGTTCTTCATACTGCTCTGCAAATCACCGGAAGGTTCTGTGACAATGAAGAGGATGTTGAACCAAGGGCTATCTACAAGAGTGAGATGAAGCCCCCTCACAAGGTGGTGTTTGAGTTCATAAACAAGTGTGTACTTCCAAGGAAGGAGAGAAGGAACATAGCCAACTACATGGACTTAATTCTCATGGAATGCCTGGACAATGGAAAGCAGATCAACTGGCCTTACTTCTTCATTGAAGCTGCTGGACAGGGTGGTAAATGGTTCCAAGGCTCATGCCATTCCTTATGGCTTCGTCCTCACAATTGTACTTGCTCACTACAAGGTGCCTCTGAAAAAGGCAGAAATGGCCACAGTCAAGGATCACTTTGGCGAGAATACTCTTCTGGCCTGTGACTATGTTGTCAATGTTCCTGACAATGAACCTGGTTCATCTAGGAAGACACCTGTGAACAGCAAAGTCAGAGCACTTGTGCAGGAGGGTGGGGCTAAGGATGCAGAAATACTTAGGCTGAAGAACCGCCTGGAAGAGGTTGAATATTAGAGGGATGCTCTCAGAACTGAGCTTGCCAAAGAAAAGGAGAAGAATGAGGGGATTCTTAAGGATATTCTATCTCTTCTCCAAGCCAAAAACTCATCCTCCACCCCTTCCCAGCCTTAGTAGTCCAGCCTGTCATCGACCTTCAGTGACCCAGATTAGGGATTTTTCTTGTTTTTTTGCTCATGGTGTTAACTGTTTTTATTTTTTCTTGTGAATTGTGGTTGAACAATGTTTCTATCAATGAATTTTGATGCTTTTGCTCTTAATCTTGTTTCATTTTCTTTGATAGTTCGCATTCTTTGTTTATTATTGATGATTAATCCATGATAGCACTTGCAGTTGCCCTAGTGGCCATGAGTAATTGTTAAATATCTGGGACTTTCTAAAATTTGCAACTTTTCGATGATGCCAAAAGGGGGGAAAATGGCTATGTGTTATTCTGAACATGTGATATTTATAACCTAATGAACCTGGTTCTTTTATGATAAATGCTCAATACTCTAAAATGTGTTAATGTTGGATTAAGTTAGTTACAAGCCTAAGCATAGAGTTTGTCATCATCAAAAAGGGGGAATTTGTTGGCCCAAGAAATTGAATGGTTTTGAAGATTGACAAAGGAACTCAATGATGAACCAAGTTCATCACTTGAAACATAGACACATGCAGAGTTAAGTCACGTGAGGTGCACACGCGGGAGATAAACGAAATCTAGGAAATAAAAAGATATCTCCGGATCGAAACGATTGCAAAATAAGAAGGAGAAGGACTCCTTATTCAGTAAGAACGGAATCAAAGATAAGGAAAGATTCGAGGAGTTGAGATTAACTAGAAGTCTTCCACCAAGGAAGAGTAGCATTAGAACTCTAGTGAATCTCTCGTCTACTAATCACATATATTGCAGATTGTTCTTATTTTACAGGGACGCACAAAAGCAGAAGTTAAGCAAGAATTGAGAGCAAAATTAGCCAGTTCGTGTGAGATTTAAGTGTGCGAATCTGAAGCTACTTGAACCAGATAGAAGAACCAGTTCCAACTGTTGTCTTTTAGTCTAGTTACTTGTAGTAGATGATTTCAACTTGTACCTTTCAGCTTAACATAGAAGCGTCTGTAATAGGTACTGTGTGTTTTTAAGTTATAGCTAACTTGGAGGTTTTTGCAAATAGCTAGAGGCTCGTTTACCACAAAGGGATTATAGGTAACCCTAGGTTTAAAAAAGAGTTTTTGTAAATGTTGTTTGGCTCACTGATTTAGTAAAGAGTTTAGGAATATCCTACTGGGAAGTAGGTCGTGGTTTTTCACCTTTTGAGCCAGGTGTTTTCCACGTAAAAATCTCTGTGTTCTTTATTTTTTGTATTTATAATTCCGCAAACAGTAGAGGTTGGAACATATAGAAGAACCTGGTCCTTCTAAAACTAGTGCACTCAAAAATCGGAGACCACACAAATTACCCTCCCCCCCCCCCC